>VMOF01000001.1:12429305-12447397 GCA_011764245.1 Trialeurodes vaporariorum | reverse complement strand
AAAATCGAGAAATTTGTGTGAAATTTCTAGATTTCAGAAGTTAAATGAATTTTTGAGTCTGTAAAATTTTGATAATTTTTTTTCAAAGTTAAGTCGAAGAAAGGCGGCGAAAAATTTTCTAAGTCCAAAATGTTAGTACAGATGAGTGAAACATTCCACTGTCTGTACTAACATCACAATGATGAACTAACGTTATTACATTTATAGGACAAAGCCTACTAACGTTGGCAGACATTAATCTCTACCAACATCACGGCTTACCAACGTTAATACAACATTGGAACAAAGTCTACTAACGTTCGTAGACAGTGGTCCCTACCAACATCACTGCGTACTAACGTTGGTACAAAGTGTACAAACATTCATAGGATCTGTAACAATGTTGTACTAACTTGTACTCGTCATTTTTACCAGGGAAATTCAGCACTTTTTTTTTTCAGTGCATGTCACACGGCATCCTTCAACGGCCATGAAACATTAATTGAAGGAAGAATCTTAGAATCATTGATCTCGGGCTTCAAATGTGACTGTTTCCAGGGAAAGGGACCTCATCTTCCAAAACTTGAAAGTTAGTCATTGGTTGAGTCCCTTTATACTATAAGAGTTGCGCCATTGCTGAATCCATTTCTGATAGGCTCTCAGATTTAGTCTGTCAAGAAAGCTCCAAGAGGCAAATGCAAATGGCGGAGGGTTTGTTTACTTTTCGCGAACTCGCTTTCATTACACATTTGAATTAATAGTGACCGCGGTAATTTTTGTGAATTTTTTCTCTGCTTAAATGTTATTATGGAGAAAATTATGTCTTTCAATAACGACCGTTGTCACCTTGTCTCGACCTTGTCGGGAATCTGAACCCAACCTATAAGAGATAGCGAAATAGTGGCAACAGCGCAGAGGCAAATGGCCATCCGCCATTTGCAATTTGCCTCTTAGGGGATCCATTGATCCGCTTCTTCTTCTTCATTTTGAGAGTCTTGTCGCAACTCTCATAGTATATAGGGACTCTAGTCATTGGTATCCCACTGCATAGAGGAGGTCATAACAAAACATTTTTAGACCACAAACGTAAAAAAAAAAAAAAAAAAATGGACATGAAAACGTGTATGGAAAACGGAAAATGAGAAAAGGAACCTAAACTTTCATAGCATTCAAATGACATTTGGAAGTGTATGCCCCTTTTCATGATTTTGACATGGTCCTACAATTTACAACATTGCTTTTTTACGCCTAAAACTCTCGGAGCTTGTTCTTAAGCCCTGCACTAGAGAGTGGTTGCCGTCCAAGAAAAACTCGTCAATTTTCGACCTCTTTTGCAGAAAAACACGCTTCCGGAAAATTCGCCCGGGAAGATAAGGTCCCTTATCCTGGAAAAGGTCACAAATTTGTATCACCGCACTAGGGTCTGAGATCGTCAAAATTTAGGCCAAAAATCAGAAAGTAAACTATTCAATTTATCATTTTGAAACTTGCAAGACCAATTTTAATCCAACGAGCTGTACGTTTATCAAGAGCGGTGGTTTAATAGGTAACCTGCGTATGCGTAACCACCATGGGGGATTTATAAGTTAGGTTTAAGCGAGTAATTTGTCCATTTGTTTCCATGTATTATGATGCGGCGCCACCACACAGTGGACCGGAACATACTATGTTCCACTGTGCGGTGGGGCCGCATCAAAATACACGGAAACAAATGGACAAATTACTCGCTTAAACCTAACCTATAAATCCCCCATGGTGATTACGCAGGTTACCTATTAAACCGCCACTCTAGATAAATGTATAGCTCGTTGTTTTAATCAGAAGAAACTTTTTAAGACGTAGTTTAAACCGAAAAAAGTCTCTGGGAACTTTTAAAAAAAAACTTCAAATGTCAAAAACGATAATTTTTGATGATTTTTTTAAGGCCACTGATTTTAAGGCAGTATTTTCGATCTTAGACTATAGTGCACCGTTACCGGCAACAACTTTATATTGAAGCCGTCAGAATCAAACTTCGTTGGTCGTTCATTGGTTTCGCGCTTCTAAGTTTTACGGACAAATGAACGAAAGAATTCCGCTACTCATAACGGAAAGAATATGAATTGTCAGAATATCATGTTTTTGAACTGAATCAGATCGAGTCGTTTTTTTTTTTTTTTTTTTTTTTTTAAAAAAAATCGCATCACTTATAAGATTCTGATTCTGCACAGGATGAATGTTTTCGCAATCGGTATCCGGTCCGGCTTCGGTCTGTGAACAAACTAATTAGTTACCCACTTCGAAATAACTCAATCTATCCTCTACATCGTTACCGGAAAACCTCTAAGTCGTGCGGGCATGCAGAATGTAGACTACTTTATGAGAAGTGTGCGGGATTCTTTTACGGAATGAGGGAAAATAAGAGAGCGTGGAAAATGAGTGCAGCACTTGACGCGTGTAGATCCATGCAATAACGGTTGAGATATACCCTCCAACCGCGTCTATTGCGCATATAAATTAGCCGATTGAAAATCACATTATTAATTTGATTAATCCGATAAATTTGATGAGCCAGAAAAATAACGCCTTGAAGCAAGTTCGCAGTAACGCTTCCTGTTACTAAATGAATGAATCAATTCTGATCTCTGATCAAAGCACGAATTGGCACCACCGGAAACACTACCAGAAAACATTACCAATGTCGTTTACCTCAAGATGAGATTTAAGATGCTCATTGCACTAACTCTGATCACAACTTTTGACTTCAGTGCTTCGTTTTTGCTGCGAGAAAATATGCACTGAAAATCCTTCGGAAATCAATATGACTTGTTAAGGATAGATTATCGTTAGTCTGTTACTGTAACGATTTTTTTGGTCGACTCGCTAAACCAGCCGCGAATTAATTCTTTTCAATAAGTGGAGAAGACATAGATAAATCGCCAGTGGCGTCGCGTGATATCTGGCAACAATGTGCCTCCTCCATTTAAAAACATTCAATATATCGAATTTACCGTGTGCACTGTGCACCCCCTGAATTCGACCTTTTACATGAGTTTAACCCTTGTGAGCCTAAGGTATTTCGGTAACACAAAGGACTAAGGGGGGGGGGGTATTTTTGTACCCCAAGGATATTTTCATGCAGCACAGTCAGTACCAATAATTTTGAAACTTTAATGGATGGATTATGTACTTAGTACCCTTAGTGAGTAATTTATGTGAAATTTGAGTAAATTTTTGCTATGTTGCCAAATTTACACCTACTTTTAAAAAAAAATGTCAAAATAAAAAAAATGGAAAAAATGAAATGAGGTACCATCTTATTTTTCCATTTTTGATAAATTTCCAATTTTTTTTCAATGATCTGACTTAATATTCTTAATCTACATAAAATTTCCGTAAAATTCACTGTAATAGATGGTTTCAAACTTAAAACTGGCAGGACGAAGGGGGGGGGGGGATATTTGTTCCCCAACACTTTAAATTTCTATAATATCGACAACAATTCATAAAAATTAATGAAATTTGGTGGATGTGTTCTAAGTATCCTAACTTAAAATGTCTTGAAGTCCCAAAAAATTGTGAGCAGTTTTGACAAAATGGCGTCAAAAAAACTGGCCTGGGGTACAAATCTACCCCCCCCCCCCTTAGGCTCACAAGGGTTAAATGGGTAGAACACAGTGTTGCCAGATTGCACGCGACGCCATGCGCCACTGTAGATCGCAATAAAGAATCCGCCCAATTGGCACGGGTGATACTTTCCCTCTCTTCGGCCCATTCGAACGCGTGTGTTGGAAAAGGTGAGATTAGGAGCAGTCACGTGACTTTCGCTACCTCAACTCCTCTATCATTTTCTAACGCATGCGTTTAAATGAAGGCGAACGATGGGAAAGAGAGAGAGAGAGAGAGAGAGAGAGAGAGAGAGAGAGAGAGAGAGAGAGAGAGAGAGAGAGAGAGAGAGAGAGAGAGAGAGAGAGAGAGAGAGAGAGAGAGAGAGAGAAAGAGATACAAATTCCTGCATCCGCGCATATAACGGGCCGCTGCACTGGATTTCCTCTCAACTGTCTCCGTCTTCCAGGACCGTGACGCGGGCGGGTGCGGTGCGCTAATTAAAAGCAATAATATTCAAGCGAGACCCCTATCACCGAATGTTGTTATCAGTAATTAAATTTGAACCGATTATAAAATACGTTTGATTATTCACTTTCACAAACTGACGAGCATAAGCATATCAAGCATGCAATATTCAAAACCGGGGAGGAAAAAGGAGAGAGAGAGAGAGAGAGAGAGAGAGAGAGAGAGAGAGAGAGAGAGAGAGAGAGAGAGAGAGAGAGAGAGAGAGAGAAGGGTGGTTAAGGCTAGTTTAATATTCATGGCGAACGTTAAATGAATAATGCGATGCAGGTTTACAAATAAATACCTGGTTCAGGGGTATCCTAGAGCTTAAAGTTCAAATAATTACATTACACAAGCGGATTTTCGGCTATTCTCCGTTCCCTTTGCATTCCATTCTTTCATCCGACTAACTCAGCACAAGAAGCTCTCGCAGTAACCTCAATAATGTAGGTACTTCGCGAGAAGAGGAATCATCATGAAATCTCTGGTATAACTTTTTGAAAGCGAATTCTCAACAAGACGAAAATACTCTCTTTTCATTTTATTAACAAGGGGGCCTTTAGAGGTGTTCTCAAATTACTATCAGAGGAAGGTGTCAACCGTTTATTATAAATGGGCGGGACTTCTCAGGCCATGGAAAAGGGGCGCTTATTTAAGACTTGGCCCGAAATTAGATTAAGTTTCAAATAAAGGTTCATTGGTCAAAATTTATTTTCCCTCACTGTTTAGCCACTTACGAATTAATTCTTAATGTTCAAGGTTATGAGGGTCTATTATCATTTTCCTCGGGTTGATTAATTCCGATATTGCTTGAAATGACACTTCGAATTCCAAGTCTCTAGGGCGCACTCCAATCGACGCCCCCATCTTTTTAAGAAAAAAATGTTCGATCCACCACTGATTGCAACCATGGGCGGAGCCAGCAATTTGGCAACTGTGGATTCTTCCCATTTAAATGTATTAGAAATAATCGATTAGAAATTGGGCCATGGCCCTTTCAAGAATCGATTGTTTCTCATACATTCAAATGGGAAGAATCCACAGTTGCCAAATTGCTGGCTCCGCCCATGATAGCGACCAACTCATCCTTAGTTTCATCCCGAAAATATTCGACTAAGGACCTCTGAAACAAAGATATAATCATTTTCATAAACTTACATTTTTCAGGTGGTCGTTTCTTTAGATTTTTTCAGATCAGTTACGCTTCTTATTCAAACATATTCTGATTTAATTAATGCATCGTAATAGTCGTTTCTTTTATTAATTTTTTTCCTTCTGATAAAAAAATAAGGTTTTTTTTTTTTTTTTTTTTTTTTTTTTTTTTTTTTTTTTTTTTTTTTTTTTTTTTTTTTAAGAAATAGTTTCCACTGTATTTAGGAGTGTTCACAAATACTCTCATACATTTCAGTTTAATTGTATCAGTACTCTAGTTTACGACGAAGGTAGAGAATGCTTCGCTTGAAAGTATACACACGCAACTATGGTGTGTGGTTGTTTATGACGCCATAAAAACTCGCGTGGACCATAAAAATTTGAGAGGAAAAGACCGGACGAAAATTTACAAAAGGGCTCTCATTCATCCCTTGTTGTATAATACCGTGCACTGGAGTAATTGAGGCGGTGGATTGTTGCAAGAACAACGCTTCTCCGATGTCTTTCAAATGGGGGAAGTGACGTTTTTGTTCCCATCACCTTCAGTTGTTCAATTTGTATCAGAGACCAATGCATTCTCAATGCATCATACCTCAACAGCCAATATAGTTAGAGTAATAAAATTTACTTGGTTGCAACGTGGAATGATATTCACGTCGTCACTTATTCATCCCATGTTTGGCCCTTTCTTCGAATGAGTTCCATCGGAGCGGCCACGGGTATGCCACGCATATGAAGGGACTGTTTGCTCGTTACAAATATACAACAAAATATTACAAAGATAAACACCAAATTTTATTTGATAGATCGGCAGTGTTGCCAACCCGAAAGTGAACATCTTTTTATTAATTGCATTTATTTAAATCAATTTGAAATCATGCAGCTAATCACTCAAAAGAAGGCCCTTTTCTTTGCAGGGGGCGTAAATTCAAAGATTGTCTAAATGGGTCTTTTCATGGGAACCCATATGAAACGCATGATAAACCTATGATTTTCTATGAGCACTCTTGATTTTTCATGGGAGCTCATGATTTTCCGTTGGTTTTCTCATGACATCTCTGGTGAACTTATGAGCATTTTCATTGCACTAGAAAATCATTGTGTTTCTCATGGGTCTATATATGAAAGCTCATGGTTTCCCGCGCAAATTTGGCCATGACTTCATATGAGTCATTTCTACCAGGGTTTATTTTATTTTTAAACGGTAAAAAAAAGCTCTGTTCGCGAAATGAAAACTTGAGGATGGCATTGAAAATTCGATTTACGACTTGACTAAATATTTTATGGGTCATTTTTTCAGCAACTGCCGGTGGAATTTTAACGGGTGCTATTTGTATGGAGTTACGAGGTAAATAGTATATAGCGATTCGGTCTAGAGAGAATGGGATCTTCAGAGGCGGATCATGCGTATAATTCGTTTTCGCTAGTGCGACTGTTTTGTGAAGGACCGGATTAAATTTTCGTCTCTGCTGCGTCGTGGACAAAAGGGCTCTTCAAGTTCCAAATCAAAGGGACTTGAGATATGTCGCTCCGAATCTGATGCGTGGTTGACAAACTTCAATCGGCTGCGTTTTACAACCATGTGTATATAGAGGTCCTTTTAAATAAGACTTAAAATAAACCAGTTTAAACAGCAAAATGCTGGAAACGCACTAATACAAATTTTGGTGAGGCGATTCGACTCAAATAGAGCTCTTGCAAACTTTTGCTGTGAGCAAATGAATAGTCTATTCTCATGTAAAAACCAACAAAAATCACGGGAATCACACTGAGAAAGTTCAAAATTCAGTAATAAACCTACATAACTCCATCAATGGCAAGATCGTAATGGCGGTTCGACGCAGGTATCATGGGAGATTCCTATCTAATATGCCACTTTCTCTTTGGAAACTCAGGGATATGTCTCAATTTAGATAGGAATCTCCCATGATACCTGCGTCGAACCGCCATTAAGCCCGATTCTGAGAGTGAAGTTCGTGATTTTTTAGTGTACTAATCGTCATTTTTTAAGGTTTTTATGCAAGAATCAACTCTTCAATCCCGTGTAGCAAAAGTTCGTAAGAGCACCATTATTACAGCCATTCCCAACTCAAAAACTTAAAAAAATAACAAAAATAATTTCAAAATGTGAAGAGCCACTTCTCATACGTAAAAGTTCTTTGAAGTAGTAGTGGCTCTCTTCTGTATTTTTTTTTTTTTCGTTTTTTTATTTTTTGTTATTTAAATGTTTGAGTTGAAAATAACTCTGGGGTCAGAGAAAGACCCCCACCCTCTATCCTATACCCCTTCTTGTTACATTTTTTAATCAACATAAAGAAAGTGACAAGCTATAAAGATAATATGTGTGATACTTTATCTCTCTTTGGTATACCTGATGCATAAAGTTCCAAGTTTTGTTTAACTTTTGATATGAGCTTATTAACGAGTGCATGAAGCGAAAAAGTGAAACCCCATAATCGGTTTTCAGGAGTTTTTCCTGTCACCATCGTTTCCACCTCCAGACCTTCCCCCTCCCCCTCCACCCCTTCCCCCTCCCCCTTCACCCCTTCCCCCTCCCCCTTCACCCCTTCCCCACCACCCTAACCCCTCCACGCCACCTAAAAAAATTGCTAAAGAATAGGGGCTCAGGATCGTGACTGTGACACAAAAATCCTAGCGTATCAACTAAGATCCCCGAGTTGAAAATGCACTATTATCGAACCCCAATTTTTTAATGGATTTCTCGTACCTGCGGCTAATATTTAAGTTGTCAATGATTCTGTTGGACAAAAATTACTGTGGACTTCTTGTTACGTGGTACGTTCAACAGATATACTGGACATTTTTGTAGCTGGGTTAAATTTTCTTGGACTTTTGAGGCTTTGGAAGTATTTATTTGGACATTTCTGGTTTTCGACATTTTTATTGGACATTTTTTCCAAAAAAACCTTGCGTATTGCATACCTAGGCCAGGAATCTTTGTCTCTCTTAGTGACCCAGTACTATATGACTTTCGAAGGAGTGTGTTTTAGAAATTTAATTTTTTTTTTTTTTTTTTTAAGTATTTCAGATTTTAAAAGAATTACCACTTAAAAGTATGCCTTAATCCTATTATGTTACCAAAGTGTTTTACACCTTCTGATAACCAATGTGTATAATTTTCACATTTACTTAAAACCATTGCTAATGGATTAATTATTTTTTAATATTTTTCAAACCTGTAATACCATCTTGTCCAGTATTCTCTGAGTAATAATAACATGCCTTGTTGTTTCTTTTTTTTACATTTTTCAAATTTTAAATGTTTGATGAGGAAATTTCCAAAAAAATGTAACCGTTACTCCTTTAATTTCTTTGAATTTTGAAAGTTGGATACAAGATAATCCTCGAAACAATTACATATTCTGAAACTGCACGAAAAAATCTAAAATATCACATGATAAAATAATTTTTTATCTCAAATTTTCGCAGGGGGAAATTTTTTCCCAGCGACTTTTTTGCCCATAAATACGGGGAAAATTGATAAAAATGTCTGATTTTTTGTGGAAAGTTTGTAATACCCTCGTCAAGGCTGACATGGAAGCTCTGAGTGATTCGTTCAAATTTCGGATTTTTATCTTTAAAAAATTGACCTAAGGTGAAAAGTGACCCCTACCCCCCCCCCCCCCCAGTAACACAAGGGTTAAAAATTCTATAACTATCATTGAAAAATAATGGACAGGATAATCAAAGACTGTTTCGATGAGCTTACTTTCTTTTGAAGGCCATAGTACATGGTATGAGCTCTCTTCAATCAGCCGAGTTTGGCAACGCCGCTTTTACAGTCGAAAAAAAGGGGATCGACCAAAAAAAAAAAAAAAAAAAAAAAAGAAGAATTGATCAAACAACAATCGCAAGAAGGAAGCACGGTTTCATGACTCCGATATATTTCACTCTCCCTTTGATTTAAAAGCAAGACGCGGGAATCGGAAAATAGAATCGACCAAATAGCAATAACGCGTTCATATTTTACTCCGCTCCCACTTAAGTTGTCAAAACTGGACCGAAACTCTCAATCAGATGCTTTGCGACTTGCGAGTATAGGAAGCAAAGAACAGGCTTATCAAAAAAAAAGGAGGGTCCAAATACAGAAAGGATAAAGTAAAAAGTAAATAAATAAATAAATAAATAAAAAAGAATTTGAGTCGAGGTCAAGCTTCTGGTAGTGGCACACAGGAATTAAATAAAAAAAAAGAATAATAATAAAAAAAATGGAAAAAAAAAAAAAAAAAAAAACTGTTTGAAAAATGAAAAGAACAAGGCTATTGAGAGGCCCGTGTTGACAGGATGAAAGGAAGGACGGAAGAGAAGGAAAGGTAAGGGGAGTTAAGGAGGGACTCGTAAAAGTCGTTTCACCAAAAGAATTAATGCGATTCGCCAGAATTGTTCAGTATACAATTATTTTACAGGAAACGGCTGAAAAAGGCATCCGAGGTCCCAAGCATTCAGGGGAGCAGTTTGCAACCTCCTTCCACCAATCTTCAGTCCTCACCATATCGATAAAATATATTTTTTCAAGTTCTCAATATTTCAAAGGGCTCTCTCCAATTCTAATCCGGGATATTCTTGGTTTCCTTTGTTTCTAATTCTTCCGTTATTTGGTTTTATATTTAATCTCCTTTATTCTTTTACTCGCTGTAATTTACGGTAACAACTTCGTAACAGTAAGGCAATTACATGTACCTCATCCAATCGAGAGACTCTGCATGATAGCTCACGGAATAGAGCTGTTCCAATTTTTTTCTACAGGCTTATTAATATTAAATTACACTGTAACAATGACGACAAGTCCACTAAAAAATCACTAAATCCATTCCCAAACTCATCAAATACTTTCAAACTTGAGACCATTATGGCGGTGATTACGGTCTATATCTTATGGCGAATTTTAATCTAAAGACGTTTCTGCGCGTTGGGTCATTCATGACACATATAAGAGCATTGAAAAATAGTTCACAGACCCGCAAACAGAGAGCGCTACGTATGAGATCTAACATCAAATCATGAAAAATCGCAAGTCAACGGCAAAATTGTCACCTGAATCAAAAAATGTCTATTCATTATAATGACTGTCAATAGTTTGTCGGCAATTGTTTTAAAATTCCTTCCAACAATTTTTATTTTTTACCAAAAAATACAACTTTTTATTGAAAAAAAAATTATAAAAAAAACCCGCCTTTTTGCATGAGTTACAGCTTGTCGATTTTTGTGTGGAAAATTACACATTTGAGTATATAGATCAAAAAATAACGTAATGATTTGTTTTACTATTTTTTCCCATTATTAGGGTGACTATATGAATTGAAAAATTCATGTTTCGTCAAAAAAGAAAAAATCGTGCAGTGAAGAGTTCGAACGTAAACATAAAATAACAAAAACAAAAATAAAGACGTACCATATAGGAGATGAGAGGGGGAGGAAAATGTACAAATAAGAATGATAAAAAAGAAGAACAATAGGAGACAAACAAAAAATCTGAAAAAGATACTTACCTTTACGTTTTCATATATTTTGTACCTATGCGACCGTGACTTCAGGAGCGAGTCACAAACGTGGAAAGACAAAGAGTCTCAAAAATCAAGCTGAGAAAAGCAATGCGGAGAAGTGGTTGCAAGACGGCGAAATGAGCCAAGGCTCTTCTTGTAAATCACGAATTTTAAAGGTACATGAAGTTTGAAAGGGCTGACTACAAAACTGACGGCCCAGCGGGGAAGAAGGGGCCTAGATGACAGCACGGCGAATTGACCCGTTTTCGGGGGGAGGGGAGAAGTTTTTGGGAGGTCGGAGGTGGAGAAGTGAGTGAGAAAGCGAAGCTCCCTTGCCGGGGGCAACTTGAAACTTTTCAGTGCAGACGCCCGCCCCGCCCGGCAGTCAAGGGTTGATGCTGTTTGAACGGTTGCACCTTCTTTCGGGACAATGCTCGGGTCCTGGCACATGCATTATACGCAAGATACCCTCACTTACGCACGATGGACCAAACCATTGAATTTGCTGAACTTCTAGTCCAGTCAATCTAGCTCCAAAACTGCACGAACCTAGAATAAAATCGGAAGCAAATTCTAATGATTGGGCGTTAATCCACTACCCATGGTGTACAAATCCTCAAAAGTCCCTTTTAATCCGAGTATGTTGGAAAGTCCCGGAAAATCGGAAAAACCCCGGAAAATCTGTGTTTCTTTGATAGCTCGTATCTATTCATTGTGATTGTGGAGTAGAAGCATTTGTGGGTTGAAACAGGGAAAACAACTGCGGGAAAACAGAAAGAAATGACATTTGAAATACATGGAGCATGAATAGAAGATAAGGACTAACTGATGAGAGAATGTTTAGGGCAAATATGGTGAATGAAGAATTAAGAAATATTGGACTATTGTACTGATAGGACACAAAGAGTAAGGGTTAACTTGACACAAATGAAATACATATTTATCGAGAAAATTAAAAATAAAGATCGGAAAATGTTGAAGTTTTGAGGAAATTTAATTGCTAGCTTTGACCAGCCTTGAAGTTTCCTCCAAATCTCAACATTTTCCAATCTCAAATTGAAAGTTCCTCAATAAATACCCATTCCATTAGTATCAATTGAATACATTCTCAATTTATTTATGATCAGTTCCAAAATTAAATTTTTAACCATTCTCCACTCACCCCATCCTGCTTTGCCAAATCTTATAGTCACTCTAGCACTATTCATCCTCCATATATTTCAAATGACACTTTTCAAGTCAATGGAAAATACGAGGAACGTAATGAAATTTAATCCTTATAGGCAATTTCATTGTCGTTTCTAGAAAACTGCTCAAGTGAATGAGGTTTGATGAACGTAATATACACGAGAATTGTAATTGGAAATATTCTATAAGAGGGACACTACATTGCAGATCCGAAAGCCTTCAGTGTAATTTTATGAAAGTATTTTAAGAGATCTTGCAATATATCTTTACACGCGTTCAAGTAACCTTAACAAATTCATGAAATCACGATTTTTTTTTTTTTTTTTTTTTTGTGCATGTAAAATTAATTATTTCACATTGACGATTTTACCGCTTCACTGACGTTTTCATTAATTGAAACAATAGACTGACTGACCGAGACGAACTTACGATTCTTTTTTATGCTCATTTCATTTAATTTATCTCCAAATTTTCCTTAATTGTGGTATTTGTACGAAACAAACGGAATATCTTCAATTTAAGGAACTTCCTAAGTTCCGACTAAAAATACGACAGGAAATAATGGAAAGTAATTGAAATTGAGTTATGGTGTCATCTCTCCAACTTGAAAGATGCACGTGACACTAAGTTATTGGAAAATAACAAGTTTAGAACATTTTAGAAGCGACAATGACTGAAACGTAGGTTTATGAGTTCGAACTAAAAACTAAAGAAACTACATAAAACTAAAAAAAGTTTCAAAAATCCCATTGATCGATCGCTCGCTCGCTCAAAAATTCAAAAACATTTTGACAAATCGAAAATCTTCAAATATTGTATATTATTCTTCAATTTTTCAAAATTTCGAAGTTGTCGAAAAATTCCAGCTCCCGACCCTGTGTGCGAAGATTAAGCTTTCCCTCATATCCATGGCTTTTGATTCGAGCTTTTATACCGATTGTCTCGAAAACTCCCCATCTTCTTTCAACTTTTAACTTTCGTCGTTTGATGTTGCAACCTCCCGTGTTTGGTAAGTATAACATTCTCTTTCAATCAGTTTTGATTCTCATACGGGGATGTTTTTGAGCCATTATGTGGAAGTCACTTTTCCTTGAGACCATTCGAAGTGGAGTCAAGAATTCGTCGTCATCTGCTCCTATTATCTCTCTCTCTCTCTCTCTCTCTCTCTCTCTCTCTCTCTCTCTCTCTCTCTCTCTCTCTCTCTCTCTCTCTCTCTCTCTCTCTCTCTCCGCCCATTTAAATGCATGTTTTAGAAAAGGACAGAGAAAGAGGGCCATAGCCGAACATTTTCCTTTATTTCGGTCCTTCTTCAACACATGCGTTCAAATGGATGGTGGTGAGAGAGATAGGAATTTCCGGATCAGTATACCTGAATTTCGTCACCTACATCAAACAACGCAACGAAGAGTATGAAAGAGGAGCAAATAATTTGGAACATCTAACAGAACATGACGTTAAATGCACTATGACTTTCAAAAGATTGTTCCCTGGTCGAAATTTTTACTCCTCCAAATATCGGTAAGCTTTGAGCAATTCGCTGTGTCTTTCAAGTCTTAAAAGACTAATTAATGAGAATGCCTGTTTTAGGTCTTGAAAACTCGTAATTTCTATATTAAAAACAACGGAAAAATTCAACAATGAGAATTTCGACCATAATAGCCAGGAATTTCCCAAGATGATACCTGCGTTGAACCGCCATTTCAAACTTAAGGTTATAACAGGTATGTGAGTCCATTACTGAATTTTCGACTTTTTTGGTGAGATTTTCGTGGTTTTCGGTGGTCTTCACATCAGAATCAGGGCTGCCGTTTTGCGTAGAATCAATGCTATTTTTCTAGTCACCGATGATTCCACCGGTTGAGAAAAGATTACACAGTTCAGTTCAGTGTATGACTGTAATGCACGAAAATACTCTGATCTGTAATCTTCCCTTAATCGGTGGAAACTCCGTTGATTAATTAAAATATCCGCAAGTTTTTTAAAGTCATCGAGGACTCCACCGGTTGAGAAAAGATTATAGATGCGAGTATTTCAATTTATCATAGCCATTCACTGAACTGAACTGTGTAATCTTTTCTCAACCGGTGGAATCATCGGTGAATTAAAAAATAGCGTTGATTCTACGCAAAACGGCAGCTCTGATCAGAATGGACTATTCATTAGCTCACATAGTGGCGAAGCGTGCTATCTGGCAACGTTGAATTAGGTTCATTAACACCCACGAAAAAAATCGAATTACCAAGGAATCGCCGATGACTAGTAGATTCGACCTTTTCTGTGGGTTCGAATGGACAAAATGCCATGTTGCCAAATAGCACGCTTCGCCACTGAGCTCACAGCATGAGTTTGCAAGAGCCCCATTGGAGTGATCGAGCTGTGATCGGTCAAACTAAAATGGTTTTCGAAGGGTCAAAGCATCCGTTTTGTTTTGACATCACAGGAGAGGGAAATGAAGTGAGCCAGCCAGAAAAATCGTCTCAGTTGACGCACATAATTATTATAAAACCAACCGAGCGCAGGACAACAACAAAAAAGAAACAAACAAAATTGAGTGTGGTCAGTGACATAATGTGCAGGGGAATAGGACGTAACGGAGGTGGAGGAGGAGCAGGAGGAGGAGGAGGAGGAGAAATCACTCGATGAATGGGCAACAAATAAAGACGGGCGAAGATAGTGGCGGCCTAGTTCGTTCTTCGATAGTAAAAACATGCCTGCGTATTTCTTGTACTTACACTCTCGTCTTCATTCATTGAACGAAATGTGGATGCGTGAATGACTTGGCTTCGTATTGCTCCTCCTCCTCCTCCTCCTCCTCCTCCTCCTGTTCTCTCATATCCTCCGTGGTTGCGTGCACACATATTATTGTGTTGAGTGCGTCAAACGGAGAAGGTCACGGTTACCATTCACGCGTGAGAGATTAACAATGAATGAAGGTGCGATGGTGGCGCGGCGCAGCCACGGCGGTTCTCGACTGTACCACGACCACGACAACCGGTTGCCGTGCGATAAAAGTGAGGAGTTACTGTCATGTTACTGTCGACTGCCGAGCTCCTTGTGAGGCATTTAGAGCTCCTCAAGGTAAGCCAGAAGCTCCCTTGTGCGAATGAATCCAGAGATAAAAAAAATATACCTGTTTAGTGATGACGTCGCGATCAAAATGGGGCTCATGCAAACTTTTGCCATATGGTAATGAATAGTCCAATCTGATGTAAAACCCAGTGGAAGTCACAAAAATCACACTTAACCCTTAACTGCAGATGAGACCAGATCTGGAACAATTACTTTGAAGCCTTGTCTAAAAGTAGGGGACTTGAGTTGTACTGTCGCTACATGGTGGGTCACATGTGGAACAGATACTATACGAGTAAGAATTGTCGATTTTGTCCTAGAGCGCACAGCAAAGGATAGAGAACGTGCACTCGTGCAGAGTGGTTGAAAATAGCTTACTGAAAATCTGATTTTCCGATTTTCATTGTTATGTTTGGGAGTAACGCAGGGGTACCATATACAAAAAAAACAACTATTGAAACTTACAAACTTATTTTTTACTACTTTAATTTTTATTATTTTAGCCTGAAAACTTTATTTTCAGTTGCATGGATACCTAAATGCGGGTAAGGCCATATTAGGAACAATTAATATTCAGGCTCTTTACCATTGAAATATAATGGAAAGAATTTGTTCACTATTTTTCCCTGTCTCAAGGATCAAAATTGTACTGAAAAAAAATTATTTTATTGAAAAAAAAATCATGCAGTAAAGGGTTAAAAAGTATAAAATTAAGTAATGAACTCACGAAACTGCTCTAACGGCATGATCGTAATGGCGCTTCAACGCAGGTATCATGGGAGATTCCTCTCTTATTGGTCACTTTCTCTACGAAAACATAGAGGTATGTTAGATAGGAATCTCCTATGATACCTGCGTTGAGCCGCCATTGTGCCCGATTCTGACAGTGAATTTCGTGAATTTTCAGTGTACGCATCGTCATTTGTACAGGTTTTTATGCAAGAAGCAACTCTTCAATCTCTTCAGCAAAAGTTTGCAAGAGCCCCATTGGATCCAAACAAATGCTCTATCTCGCTCGCTCTCGTGGATTCACCCCGAGAGAAATCAGATCCACATTTTTGAATACAAATTCATGCTAGTTAACAGCCAGTTTTCTCGAATTGCAATGCACCATTGGATGCTACGTACAAGCAGAGCCATTAGTCCTGCGTCGACGATTCGACGCAACCCGCACAACACGAAACCCGAACCTCTCTCGATCTTGAGAGAACAAAAGAAACGAAAGATAATAAAGCGTTAATTTTATACGTTCGTAATGCGGGTTGTGTGAAAGCGTTGACGCAGAACTTATAGGTCTGAGTGTAACTTAAAGTATCTTTTCACTGCTGACAAAATTCCTTCAAAGATCACAAATGAATTTACATTCACAGTTATACCGAGAGATGTTCTGTGTTTTGTCCTTGTGACTTCTTCACGGTCTCTTACCTGTCTTCGTATCGCGAAGCTTGCTGGAGGTATATCACGTGGTGTGATGGTGCCGATGAACCCATATCGTAACATTCTGTGCGCTTATAAGAAACTGTGAGTGAGACCTCAAAATTCATTTTGATGCGGCAAAGAGTGGATCGAAGCAAGTTCCAGCCTTCTGTTTGTTGCATCAAAATACATGGGAATAAATAGACATAATTATGGTTTTTACGCCTTAACGACATAGTGTGTCCGGCTGTTATGAACGTAAACCCAGGTTTTCTCATCATAAGATACCTCTTTCTTACCCTTCTCTCAAAGTTCTCCTTATATTTTGACCCGCTGATTTCAAAGTCGGCCTTCGTTTTCACCAAAAACTCATACTTTTCCAGAATTTCGAATTTTTTGCTACGAATACGTAATTTCGAATTTACGTAAAATCTAGGTCAGTTTAATGGAAACTGATAGCATTTTTGAAATCAGCAACTCAAAATACATCAGATAGCAATAATGAAGTGAAATTGTAGGCGTAGAGTTATTCTAAAACACTAAAAATTAGTATAAAATTCGCATTGATGGATGGTAAATGTCGCGGACACATTATGTCGGTTTTAATGCTAACTTCAAAATTACACGCTTAAAATAAAGAACAATAAATAATTAAAGAACTATTCACTTACGATTTTTTTACGAAATTGCATCGTTATGGCTTTAAGCTCAAAATTAAATTGCGAAAGAAATTTTGACTCGTTACAATGGAGGAGCTATCCCCGTTTAAAACTAGAGGACTCACATAAACATAGCACTGGGCATATCAGATCTCTTTCACAGGTACTGAAGCTTGAACAATGAAAGGATATAACTCTCTGTTCTCTGCTATTTTTCACCTTCCTGTCTTCTTTTTCCTCTACCGTTTTTTGTTTATTTGTATTTTCTTGTATTTTATTTCGTTGCATGAAGAAACGTTGAGGATTTCGTTAGAACTTTTCGGAGCAGGATAAATTGACGTCGGATAAAGCTTAAGGGTCTCCGTTTTTTTCCATCACACCGCAAACTCGAACCAAAAAAGCTCATTATTATAGATGCAAGTGGAAACATCAACTGTCTAGAAATAATAAGATAAACAACTCATTAGGAGGATTGAAATCCGTTGCAACAGATGATGGGGGGGGGGAGTTGCACGCAGCCGTACTTTCCTCGAAATGGGAGAAACAATGGGAAATCGACTAATGCGCTCGGTCTTTTGGTAGATTTATGTGTGCGGATACGTTTATGAATATATATATATATACATAGAATGATCCATAAGTCACTGAACTTTTTCCACGGAAACAAATAGATATGTTTGAGCTAACGTTTCCTCTAAAAGGGGTTTAAAAGGTAAAGGCATGCCATTGTTATGGGGTTGCAAAAAGAAAACGTTATATTTATATCGTATTTCGTAAAAAAGTTTCCTGGAAAATAGGAATTTTTTCCAGATTTTCTACTTACCGGTGCTCTGAATTCATTTTCAAAACCCCAAATACCGAGATTTTCTGACTTAGACTCACAACAAGTTTAGTCATTCTGGTTTTTGGTTTTGTTTTTTTTTTTTTTTTTTAGTTATATTTTTCATCGTTCCCAGTCCCAAATAGGATTTTGAAAGGAGGGAGGTAGAATTACTTATTGAACGACCTTAGTACAGGTACTTAAGACAAATTT
>VMOF01000001.1:12355762-12428805 GCA_011764245.1 Trialeurodes vaporariorum | reverse complement strand
AGATGCGCCTCATCCTCGGGAACTCGCTCTCATTACCGCGCACTTGTTTACTACAGATGGAGCCACGAGCGAGGAGCTGGCCCTGTGGCTCTACGTCCTGCGGTGCATCGAGTAACGTCACAGCAATGGCGTCTATTTCCGGATTTCCTGACCGCCTTCTTTCATCATTTCCTCTTTCTCACCATCCATCGTTTCATCGGTTGGATTAACCATTACCAACGATAGATTGTACTGCGACTTTCAAAGGAAAGTTCCCTCATCGAAATTTTTAATCTTTTAAATCTCGGCAACCTCTAAAAATGTTTGCGGCTTTCAAGTGTTTAAAGACTATATAGTACAATCGCTGGCCCATAGGCCAACTTGAACTCTGAGGTATTGGATTTTGTGATTTTTAGCAATGAACAAAGTAAAAGACAAGAGCTGATAGTCAGTAGGATTTCCTTTCCCTGTCTTTCTTCGAGAAAACCAAATGCCTAAGAGAGAGAATTGAAGTCAATAATACTATGTCAGTAAGTAAGATAGGAAGACCTGGGCTGAGGTGGTTACTGGTTATAGACGGAGTGCAAAAAGATTTGGCCATAATGAAAGTAAAAGGATGGATGGATAAAACCAAGGACATAAGGCTCTGGAGAGAAATTGTTGAGGAGGCCAAAGCCAATCCAGGGCTGTAGCACCGGCAGTAAATAAGTAAGTCTTCCTTCTCTGGTGGTCAGCGCAACTGACCACTAACCCAGAGGTCCCGGGTTCGAATCCCGGTCGAGGTGACAAGATTTGACGGTCTCAGATCTAGTCATCTCGGAAGGACATGGATGTAACTAACACTCTAACTCTCTCTCTCTATCATCTTTCCTTCTTCTTCTCTCTTCCATTTCGTCTGTTGGGCCCTAGTTGGCGAAAGAGGATACTTAAACTTCCGAAAAGAAGAAGAAAAAAAAAAAAAAAGTCGTCCTTCATTCATTCTCCATCTGATGATTGCAAGAATCAACCTTCCACAACTGACCCAATGACAAATGTTGCTTTCAAGTTTAGGAGAGATTGTAAGTGATTGTTTTGTTTTGTTTTTTTTTCCAGCATATCTCAAGGATCAGTTTTATATGTATACAACGATAGGGTATGCAGACTCTTGAGTAGGGATATTATAGGAAATAATGTCCTTTTTTTAGAACAAAATTCCATAGCTTCACACTGCTCTACTGAAAATGTGTGTTTTTTTCTCTTTCAATTTCTGGTACGCGCAACGCCAACTTCTTTTCACCTATATAGAGCTTAATTTAGTTTTTTTTGTTTATTAAATGTTCATCTTGAACAGATAAACGAACTTAACTACCTTAAAATGCTTAAATATGTGGAGTGCTAGATGAAATTCACAAAAAAATATGTTTTTCAAGACATTAATTTTTTTTTAAAAAAAAACTAAAATTTGAAATTTTAATTTAGAAATAAGTCCGGTTTGTTAACTTTGTTTAACATGTCAAGATGTACTTAAAAAAGAAAAAAATGCTCCCTAGGTTGAAGACGTTGAAGTGGTCTTGAGATGTGTGAACGGAAAGTTCGGTTAGTTCCTTTCGGTAAAGATATTGGACATACAACCTCCCGTTAACCCATGTAATGCCCAAAATTTATTTTAAGGTGTTTTCCTCAGAAAAGACCATCTTGGAGTTGAAAAAATTAAAAAAATTGAAAATGTGAAATTTTTTGATCCAGCAAAATGATATATGCTGAAAAATCCCAAAATTGATTTTTGTGTAAAATTGGCCAACTTTTACTGCAATTTGGTCCAAAGAAAACACATTAAGTGGGTCTTTAACGACCCGCGATGGGCATTTACGTTTTAAGAAAGTAGAAACGTTGCCAAAAACGTCAAAAGTTTCCCTTACTCTCATTCAAAAAGTTCTCCGATTCCATTCTTTGAACTGGAATGTATTATTTATATCAACTTTATTAACCTTTTTTATTTCTTGATTAATTTCTGTACAAACGCAGAGGTATTTTGCTGTGCCTGCTGTTATAGCTTGCTTTTTATTAAAGTTTATAGTCTTATAATGCTCGGTTAAAGTATCCGTGTCGCCTTTTTTGACGGCTGACACTAAGGTTGCTCATGCTTAGCCCCCCTTCCACCGCGGCCGCTTAAGTCTCTGCATTCCAATGACCATTTTCCGTGCATGCCGTGCGTGCTGCATCCGGCCTGACCGCAGGCGCTCCCGTCTCTCTCTCTGCACGCTACACTGCGCACGTGAGCGCAGAACGCTGAGTTGCCGAATATCACAAGTTTTACTTGGAAATCAAAGCTCCATATGTATATTGACATTTTACATTTTTTTTTTTTTTTTTTTTTTTTTTTTTTTTGACATTTTGTATAATGACATTTTTCCATGGGGCACTTGCAAACTTTTACTCCGGGGGATTGAAGAGTTGATTCTTGCATAAAAACCTATAAAAATGACGATGAGTATGCTGACAAATCACGAGATTCACTCTCAGAATCGGGCATAATGGTGGTTCAAAGCAGGATCATGGGAGATTCCTATCTAAAATGAGACATATCTCTGTGTTTCCGTAGAGAAAGTGAAAGATTAGACAGGAATCTCCCATGATACCTGTGTTGAAGCACCATTACGATATTGCCGTTAAAGCAGTTTTGTGAGTTTATTACTGAAGTTTAGACATTTTCAGTGTGATTTTCGTGATTTTCGCTGGTCATTACATCAGATTAGACCATTTATTTGCTTATAGCAAAAGTTTGCAATTGCTGGTCATTACATCGGATTAGACCATTCATTTGCTTATAGCAAAAGTTTGCAAGAGTCCCATTCAGCGATGATTCCACCGGTTGAGAAGAGATTACACTACGCACGTGAGTCTATAACGGTGAGTTGCCGGTTGTCACAAGTTTTACTTGGAAATCAGCGCTCCATATTTAGTTAAATGACATTTTTCAATGAGGCTGTTGCACACTTTTGCTATAAGCGATGTAATACATAGTCGATGCTGGTGTAAAATTTTCCAAAAATAACGATGGCAGCACTAAATACTGCCAAAATTCACTCCTAAACTCAATCAACGCTTTTATTTGCGCGAGCGTAATGGTGACTTAGGGCAGTTATAATGGGATATTCCTATCTTAATTTCGCCACTCTATCTATGCTGACAAGGATGATTCACAGAGTAATAAGTCTTCAGAGTAGTGATCCACATCCGATGAATAGTACCGTGACTCTAGTGATACCGTTAACAAATGAAAGCCGTCTCTTATTGGTCACTAATTCTTGATGGAGTTATAGTATTGTTTAGATAGGATTCTCACATTATTACTACCCTATGCCACCATTACGCTCTCGCAAATAGAAGCGTTTATTGAGTTTAGGAGTGGATTTCGGAAGTTTTTTAGGGCTGTTGTCATAATATTTTGAGGTTTTTACCCCAGAATCGATTGTTAAACCGCTAGCAAAAGTGTTCATCGATAATTCCACAAGTTGAGAAAAGATTACACTGTGCACCAGAGCCTAGAACGCTGATTTGTTGGATCAAGGGCAGATCCAGCAATATGGCAACCATGTATTCTTCCCAATTGAACGTATGAGGAAGAATCGATTCTCGACGGGGCCATGGCCTCTTGACTAATCGATTGTTTCTCACGCATTCAAATGGGAAGAATACACAGTTGCCAGATCGCTGGATCCGCCCATGTGTTGGATATCACAAATTTTACTTGGAAATCAAAGCTCCGTGTTTATTTAAATGACATTTTTCAACTAACCGATACTTCCACCGGTTGAGGAAAGATTACACTGCGCAAGTGAGCATAGAACACTGTAGAATATAATAAAAAAAAATAATTTAAAAAAAAAGAACTTAATCAAAAAATCTCAATAAGCCCAAATCCCAAAATACGTGCATGAAAGGGTTAAACCCTGTAATTCCCCCAAAAAACAGCTTTGTCCGCTGGGATCCTATTGATAGAGATCCAGACTCTATCGCTAGATATAATGTATAGATGGCGGTAAGCTCGTCGGATCGTTGATAGTTCACGTCTCGAGTGCACGCACCATAGCCGTAGCCAGGATATTGGCTTTCTCTCTCTCAGCCCATTTGAACGCATGTATTAGAAAAGGATGGGTATAGGGGCTGTCACGTGACTTTAGCCCCTGTTTCTTTCCTTTTCTAACACATGCGTTCAAATGAGCTGAGAGAGAGAAAGACGAATTCCTGGCTACGACTATGGCACGCACCATTATCAGGCACCTTTCGCGATGAGCTAAATAGACTCCGGTTGCGTTCCTCGACGCTTCTTAACAACAACACTCCATCGGACTTGCGGGTGAGTGGTGAGTACTAGGCTCGTGAAAATCAGTGAACCAGACTTTGAGCGTTGTTTCCGGTGGCTGAGCTCCAGTGATTTGCACACTTACTCGTGAATACACCGAGGCCTTTTTTCTTCTCTTTTTTTTAACGATATTGCCTGCGGTAATAAATGTACGGATGGGCGAGCACACGATTTCAACGCGCACGCTTCCACAAGGGTGTCAGATTGTCAACGTACAAAATAACGCCACTCTTCCGTTAATGTAGGGAATGTAGTTAACTATTCATACTCGAGGGAGTTGGAATTGCCTATACGATACATTGAAGGCGCGCCTGAAGAAACCTTATATTTTAGTTCAAACAAAGCTACTCTTCCGTTAATATAGGGAATTTAGTTAACTGTTCATACTCGAGGGAGTTGGAGTTGCCTATAGAATACATTAAAGGCGCGCATGAAGAAACCTTATATTTTAGTTCAAACAAAGCCACTCTTCCGTTAATATAGGGAACGTAGTTAACTGTTCATACTAGGGGGAGTTGGAATTGCCTATACGATACATTGAAGGCGCCTGAAGAAACCTTTTATTTTAGTTCAATACCAAGCCACTCTTATTCTGTTAATATAGGGAATGTAGTTAACTGTTCATACTTGGGGGAGTTGGAATTGCCCATACGATACATTGAAGGCGCGCCAGAAGAAACCTTATATTTTAGTTCAATACAAAGCCATTCTTTCGTCTATACAGGGAAGGTAGTTAACTGTTCATACTCGAGGGAGTTGGAATTGCATGTACGATGCATTGAAGGCACCTTAAGAAACCTTATATTTTAGTTCAAACAAAGCCACTCTTCCGTTAATATAGGGAACGTAGTTAACTGTTCATACTAGAGGGAGTTGGAATTGCCTGTACGATACATTGAAGGCACTTGAATATACCTTATATTTTAGTTTAATACAAAACCACTCTTTTGTTTTTATACAGAAGGTAGTTAACCGTTTGAACTCGGGGGAGTTGGAAAACGATGATTTTTGAAGATTTTGCTTTCGCTGTTTGTTTTGCCTCTTTTCTTTCGATCCTAGACTATTGTAAGCCGCACTGATCTTGACCGCTTCTTCAGCTTCAATTCGATTGTTTCTTGCACTGAAAAAAAGTAGTGAATTTGACTGTTTTTTAGTTAAAAGTAGGACACCACTAAAAACTGTTAGTTTTACTGTTTAACTCTTTCAGGGGCAGTGAGACACATGTGTCCAACTTAATTTAACATTGGATTCAATGGGATTTAAATGGACACTTTTAAAAAAGTTGAGTGACCCGTAAACAATAAAATGTCAGAAAAACTCAAATCCCAAATTGCGTGCAGGAAAGGGTATATAGTTAAAGTACATCCATGATGTGTTGATTTAATTAATTCAAACAGTCAAATTAACAGTTTTAAAGTGGTTTCCATACTTTTGACTAAAAAAGAGGTTAAATTCACCACTTTTGTTTTCAGTGGGGTGAGCTAAATCATCGAGCATCAGCATTGATTTCCGTCGGTTGTCACATTCCGCCTTTGCTCGACGGATAAATAATAAATAATAATAGGGGGGGGGGAAAGAAGGAATGGAACAAAAAGAAAAATAAGAAGAGTTGTAAGTATAAAGACTGCGAACTTCGGACCCACTTCGTTGCTCAAAGCTTTTATATAGTGGGAGCTGGTAACTCCCACGAATGAAAGGAGCGGCAAAAGTTGCGTATCCTGACAATGCGGGTTGCAGACTGCTCGCGATGGAAGGCGCTGCGTTTGTCCCTTGAACTGAGCTCGACACGTCCGCGCCAAGGTAAAGCAATCGAGTGAATGTTATGCCTCGATGAGCAAACGGTCACGTCACACGGGGTCGCAGGGATGAGCGCCCAGCAGTCCCTGCACCCGAGCGAGCGTTCGGCTTGAAATTGACAGTAGAGCTTGAACAATATTGTTTTATTAACTTGTGCTATAGAGAGAGAGAGCAAGGGATTTTGACTTACTTTGACGCCGGAGCAAACGACTGAGCATAAAGCAAAGTCCGAAAGCTCGGAGCGCCAAGTTTGGTGTGAGACTGATTGTGAGAGGCAAAGTAGTCGTCATGCAGCTCAGGCCGTGACGACTCGAATTTGGAGTTATTATAGTCACACTAAGGTAGAGTGCAGGAGGTTTCATTTAAATGCAGAGGATTAGGACAAAGAGATCATGATTCCGAAAACAAATGGATCTGTGAGACTATGCGAACATTATAAGCGCATCGGGTTACCCATACACTTTGGAGATGTATACAGGGTGTATCAGAAACATATGTCGTCCTTGTAACCAAGAATGGGTCTGTTGCAAACTTTTGCTCCAGCGATATAGAGTGTGAAATGTTAAGTAAAATCACGAGAAAAGTCCATTGGTGGTATCAGAAAGTCATAAAATGCAGTATTAAACTCACAAGAGGGGTTTAACTGAAACCCAAGATGGCGGTAAAATATCGAGCAGCCTGTGTGCACGCACTGTGAACATCCATGATGGCCAACGTTAAAAACCTCACAGCATCGGAGGTTATGAGTTTGTTTGCATTGTGATTGGTTGTGATCGATGTTGTGAGGTTGGCCATTTTGGATGTTCATGGTGCTTGCATACAGGTTGCTCGATATTTTACCGCCATATTGGATTTCAATTAAATGCCTCTGGGGAGTTTGCTATTGCATTTTATGACTTTCTACTGCCATCAATGGACTTTTAACGCGATTTTACATGAGGTTGATCACTCTATGGCACTGTAGCAAAAGTTTGCAACAGACCCATTCTGGACGTCAAAATAATACTTTTTTTCTTAAAAACATAAGTCCAAAAACGCCCCCCTTTTGAGCCCCCCCCCAAAGTTTTAAAAAGTTTATGGTTTTTTTGAAAAAGCGACCACCATTATGAACCAAATGTCATGGAAATCGGTGTCTGGAGGTAATTTGAAGAGTAGAAGCCATTAATGACCTCAACAAACTCAGATATTACTATGTAAAATAATATGTGAAATAATTAAAATTACTGACGGTTTGGTCCAGACACATGCAGTTTTGATGCACTTTACTCGACACTTTTCAAGGTTCTCAGCCTCAGATAAAAAGAGACTAAGCATATTCTATAAGTCTGTTCAAAATCAGGGAGATGACAATCAGCAAATTTTATAGGAGAAGAGGGACGATGACTGATCTACTCAGGACATTTCCTCTCTCAAGATGATTCCAGGGTCGATCGGATCGAACCGAGGACGCCACGCGTCGCGCTGCTTAAAAAGTCAACAGATTTTGGCTTGAATTGACGAATTTACGCTAAGAGTCCACATTGAAGGAACGACAGTACCTATAATAGTATACTTCAGGTGGATGCCTTGAAAGTTTAAAGCTGAATAACTCAAAACTGAGGCAGGAAATTATAAAAAACCAAAACTTTCCCATAAACATCAAAGAGTGCCAGTGAGGCACATAGTATCACTAGCACTTACTTGATCTTACTAAATTATGAAAAAATAAAGTGTATAAATTACGGCTTTAATTCTCAACCAATTTTGCTTGTTTTGGGATGAGAAAAAAATGTATTAAAAAATTACGCGGTGCTGACGTCCGTCCTATAGGATTTTGCATGTTTTCTTTGTATTTAATTTAAAATGCAAAAAGCAGGACTTTTCCCAAAAGCGACAAATGACGCTATTCATCGGAATGAAATCTGAATAAGTTTCGCCTGGAATCACCTTATAAATAGACTGCTTTCGTGCAAAGTCAACAGTTAGCCAACAATTTCAACAGTGCATGCATCGGTCGCAATCGGTTGTGACAAAACTCGCGTAGCGTTTCAATCTATCTCACTCACTCTTCCGTGACCCCCACGTATACCCATCTATTTCTGGTTTCAAAATTCGCACACATGGCCTTGTTTTACGACATGAAAACATCCAAATCGCATTAAAATGCCTCGAGAAATCCATCTCTGCCAACAAATTTCACAAAATATGTCTACAAATGCGATTTGTGAAATTACATTGAAATAGCAGTACAGGGGGGTTACGTGAGAGCAAGAGAGACAGTTTGCCTTTGTTTGTAACGCTCATCGCCGGATGACGTCATCACCAAGTCATCACTAAAACCGTCTATAACGAACTTTAAGATAAAATAATAAATACATAAAACCGTTTCTAGGAATCATCGTTGCCAAGGAGTGTAAGGAGGCTCAGAAAAACAAAGCGTTTCCAACCGCGAGCGTGGTTAAAAAACTTATACTTCCCGGGAGTGGATCATTCACCGAAATCAGAAGAGTGGGTTACGCAAGTCAAAGGCGTGGGGGGGCGGATGGCGTTTCAGAGATCCCAGTAATTTATGCTCATTTCTTGGAGATTTACCAAATGAAAATTGCTCGAGAGAAGCGATGTGGCGGGGATGGTGTGACGGGTGAGGGGGGAGGAGGAGGAGTGGGGGGAATCAGTGGTACTTCCGGCGAGGAACCCTTTAAGATGAATAATAAAACACGCCACCATCCTCATCGCGTCCCCACCGCTATTCCTTGCTACAGCTACTACAACAACGAAACGCCGTGCACATTGCACGCTCTTCTTCTGCCTTGCTGCATGAGTAATGAATTCGAGCTCATGCACGAAGGGATGGGGGGGGGGGGGGTGAAGGATACGAAGATGGTGATGGGTGGGGGAGAGGGGGGGAGGGGGTACGGTGGGTTGCAAAAAAGAAAATATTCCCCATTTTTATCGAGCCATTTCACCGCATCCATTTTCGGGAGCTTCATTATCCTGATTGTTTCCGTTTTGTCCGTTTGTCGAGACATAAATATTTCGCGTCCATTTTCATCACGGTTTATTGCGATATTTTTCGGGTGACGCGGAGTAATAATGGTGAATCAGTAGATAGAGCAGGCAAAGGGCTGGGGAGGCAGGGACGGGGGGACTTTAAAACGGCATGCCATCGCAATTTCTATCTCTCTCTCTTTCGTCGTAGCCCGAGAAAATTACTGAGTCCCTCTTTAAGGATATTGCTTCGACGGACTCATGCTAGTACCCCCTCCTAACCCTCCTCTCGCCCCCCCCCCACCCGCTCGATCGTTTTCCGCGGATTAAAAGAGACGTTTTCTGTTTGGTTAGGAGTCATTTGGAAACTATTGAGATTTGAATCTTTAAATAGCTCGTTTTTGACGTTCGTATATATAATTTGAGGTCATACCTTGAAATGTTTTGAATTGCGAATTGCAATGTCTTTTGTCTCGTTTCAAAAGAAAAAAAAATTGCAATCAGCTGAATGGACTGGACAGACGGTACGAGGCCGTGACATACATCTACAATAGGTATGCAAGAACCTTTATAAACAATAAGATACATTCAGGTGGCTTGATAGTCACGATTCGTTATCCTTAGCCTACGGATCTAACTAGAACTACAAAATCAATGAACGCAGAATATTTTTCGCAGACGCCTTCAGGGAGTTTGTTAAAGAATTCAATGCCTGTTTTTCTTTGGTCGTTCTTTTTAACACTCCTTGAATAGTTATTTTTCTCCAAGTAAGTATCAAAGCTATAATGGTGGTTTTTTTTCTAGAAACAAGTCCCATAAACATCTAACGTACTACTTCCTAGAAATTGTCATCTGTACATAATATTTCTGATGGCGCATTACAAACCGCATTTGTCTGGACCAAACCGTTAAACACTTATTTTTCTCCAAGTATCAAAGCTATGTTGGTGTTTTTTTTTTCTAGAAACAAGTCCCATGAACATCTAACGGACTACTTTATAGAAATTTTTATCTGTACATGATATTTTTTTAGTGCATCAAAACTGCATTTGTCTGAACCAAACCGTTAAACACTCATTTGTCTCCTAGCATCAAAGCGATAGTGGTGATGTTTTCTAGAAAAAAGTCCGATAAACATCTAACGTACTACTTCACAGAAATTGTCATTTGTACACAATTTTTTCAACTTGGAAAGACCACCTTACACCTGATGCTTCATACAGTCCTTTCTTTTTTCTTGAGGCCTCAATTGAAATTCCGACCTCACAAACGCATTAGGAATTTCATAAGTATGAAATGTTAGACCACGTAACTTCAAGAGAGAAGACACAAGTACCCATCTCGCAACCGCAAAAAAGTCATTTGTTTATACAGTCATTGAATTTAATCGCATTTAATGGTTGAAAGAGGGGACAGATTAATACGGTGCTAGTTTTTTTTTTTTCCCTTCCCTCTAAAGTATGTGTACGAGGCAAGAGTTTCAGAAACCGTCAGCTCAGTCTAAGGAATTTCAGCGGGTTGGGGGGAAGTCGACTTCAAAGAAGACTTCCGCATTTGCCTTCGCCTTCACCACGACGGGACGCAACCCTTACTACGTTCGAGTAAGGCTTTTCGCTCCCCCCAACCCCACCTCCTGTTAGGAGACTCAGAATGGAACGAAGGAATTCCGTGGCAAACGGTTGGCGACCGTTGGAATGAATTCTCTCGGTGACAGTGAGAGGGACGTTGCCGGTTGGGCAAAGGCAGTTCATGTACAAGCTGCCATCATTTTCCTCCTATTTGAAGCTATGCAAAAATATCGATTTCTTAGAGGGTTTATTGAGTCTGATGAATAATTTTACAAAAGCTATATGACACATTAATTTTAATGTAACATTCCTCGAGAATAACGATGCTTACATATTAAAACTTTCGAAATGCACTTTTAAAGCATGTAACTTTAGAGGATCACATATTTCAAACGACCTACGCGAGTCCTCTTATTTAAAGTTATGCAAAAGTATCGAATTCTTAGAGGGTTCATCGAGTCCGATGAATAATTTTACAAAATCAATAAGGCACAGCATTGATTTTAATGTTACGTTCCACGAATAACGATGCTTACATATTAAAACTTTCAAAATGTACTTTTAACTCAGTAGATAACTTTAGAGGGTCGTATATTTTAAACGACCCAAGCGAGATTGTACACTATTTTCACCGCCATACCTGCTTATTCAAAATTAGACCACAATTTATAAAAAATGTTTATGAACAAGCTGCTATCATTTTCCTCCTATTTAAAGCTATGAAAAAGTATTGATTTATTAGAGGGTTCATTGAGTCCGATGAATAATTTTACAAAAGCGATATGGCACATTTATTTTAATGTAACATTCCGCGAAAAAAACGATGCTTACATTACATATTGAAACTTGCTAAATGCTTAGTAGATAACTTAGGATTGTATATTTTAAACGACACACGTGAGACTGTACACTATTTTCACCGCCATACCTGTTTATTCAAACCTACCATGTTTATAAACAGCATCGTAACCTCAAAATGTTGGATTTTCCCAAGGTATACTTATATTTAACAGGTATGCTTGACTTGCTTCCGGCGTCATCGTCAGTACCGCGAATATCAAAAAGAGCAGAATCTAAGATGGCCGACAAAAGAAGAAAACACCGGACATGGACGTGGGATATGGTCAGGAAAAGGGTTTTTGTTATGAAGATGGATGGAAGTGGAACTCACTATTTAGCGTTTTTTCTCGCTTCGTCGATTTTAGTGGATTTGATTTTCTCTCAGTGAATTATTTTACACCGACACAATTAATTGTTCAGTGTTTTCTTCGTTTGTCGGCCATCTTGGAATCTGCTTTCGATTTTCGCGACACTGAAGATGACGTGGGAAGCAAATCGAGCATACAGCTGTTAAATACAGGTACCTTGGGATTTTCCGTCTAAATACATTAAAAATTGGTTGCACTTGCTGCATAGTTTTTCGGATCGAAAATGCAGGAAATTGGAAAAATGTGTTTTCATTTCTTTGCTATCAAAAATGAAAAATGAAACCACTGATCCAGTCTGTCTGTCTATATTCAATGGCATAATTTTTGAACCAATCGTCCATGTGGGTCAAGATTTTGCAAAAGATTTACGTTTACCATTCCTCAGAGGGACTTTTTTTGTTTTTTTTTTGTTTTTGTTTTTTTTTTTCAAATTTTAAACTGTCGGCAAGTTATGGATGATAAAAGGGTTCTATTAAAATCAATGGGGAAAAATGGGTAGACATAGGGAAAAATTGGAATATTTCAAATATATCGCTGTTTGAATTTTGATGAAAATTTGCAAAAACATTCTGCAATCAGCCTACTGTAAAATGAATCCCTTGAGGGGGAGGGGGGAGGGTCTGAGGGTCTCCCCCAGAATATTAAAGGGAGGTTTTGGGTTCTCCCTCAGAGTAGTAAAAGGGAATCTAGGGGTTTCCCCCACATAAAGTTTGGTGTGAGAAAGTGCTCGTGGGGTATTTCCAACAGTTTATTTATTGTGAATTGTCCAGGTGCAGTGACTCTGTCAAAGATTATGATTTTTACGAACTGCAGACATTTGCTAACGAACTTTCCTTATGGACAAGACCTATGCTAACATATTCTCCTTATGGATAGTTAAGAAAAAGTTAGACAGATTATTCTGAAACCTTTAGGAAATGAAAATTTTGGCTAAATTAAGAGACAGTTCAGTCGAAGAATCCGAATTTTCCATCAGTTTTGCTCCAGCTTTTACGGTTCTTCCTCAACTTTCCTAGTGTTCACTTGGTGTCTGTTAGATCGTAAATTTGAGGTTAAGTACAGATAATTTCAGTTTTTTGAAGGAAAATTGAGTCTAGAGAGAAAGTAGAGACAAAGTTTGAATTTAGCGTGCTAAATTTCACGCTATTATGCAAAATTTCAATTTACTTAGTGAAAAAATTAAAACTTATCGAAGAGTTATGCGTGTAGTTTATGGTAGAATTTCGTTAGCAAATGTCCGCAGAACCGTTCGGTTAAAGATTATTATTCTATTTAACAATGCAGTTTGTTTCCCTTTCTCGACAGTAACCTAAATGAGCTATTTTGGCACGATCTGTCAACAGCGCTTGTCTCAACTTAACCGTGACGCGACAAGACGCAAGGAAAAGGTATCGCTTTAACCATGAGCGTCATACCCGATGCGACTGCGAAAACAGAGCAGAGTATGCGTAGCGTACTCGAAGGTGGACTGACTCGTGGGGGGGGGGGGACGTTGAGGGTGGATGGGGGAGGGGGGGGGGGTTGAATACGTATAAATGGGAGTAATTTGGGTCGGGTAATGGCTTCATTTCGCTGCCTATGATCATCGCAGCAGCCCCTTTTCTCCCCTTCATTTATGACTCGCGCCCCCTATCTCCAACTAGTTATCTAAAGTATTTTTGCATTCTCATTTATGAGTCTTTCACGAAATGCTTTTTGTACGGTGTGCGCCATAAATTCCAATATATGTATTTCGTCGCTAGGAGAAATAAAATATGGACAAAATTAAGACTTTTGAGTCCTGCAGGTGAATGAGATAACGAACCAAGGGGTGATTCAAGTAAGATCGAATCGTAATTAATATTTCTTGTAATCGGATCGAATATTGATCGCTTACTTCCAATCAAATGGGCTATAGCTATATACTGTCCCACTCGATAGCGCAGACAACCATAGTCGTAACCATTGGCGTATCCATTAATCTGACAACAATGTATTCTCTTCGTTTGATTACATGAGAAATAATCGATTAATCACAAGGCTGCAGCCCAAGAATCGATAGATTCGATTGATTATTGTTGTTGTTGCTGGATCCGCCTTTTAGTCGTAATCACCCAGAGCAGCCGATTTGCGTAGATTTAATGACATTTTTAAATTCACCGATGATTCCACCGGTTAAGGAAATATTACATAGTCCACTTCAGTGTATGACTGTAATCCTCGGAAATACTCTGATCTGTAATCTTTTCTCAATCGCTGGAAACGTCGTTAATTAATTAAAATATCCGAAAGTTTTCAAAGTTATCGACGACTCTATTTATCGGTTGAGGAAAGATAAAAGACGCCCGTATTTTCGTGCATTACAGTCGCATACACCGAACTAAACTCTGTAATCTTTTATCAACCGGTGGAATCTTCGGTGAATTTTAAAATTCCATTAAATCTATACGCAAATCAGCAGCTTTGTAATCACCTCCTCACCTCTTCCTTCCTCAGTCAATAGAGATTCCAGCTAGTAGAAACCGGTTGAAATCTCTGTCGTTTGAAGGACTAACAAGAGGTCGTAAGAGGTAAGGGGGTGCTTTACGATCCCTGGTAAAAGTTTTTCATTGGTGACCATAAAACGGTTCCAATTCTCCAGTGACCAATGTATTTTTCATTGGTGACCAATGAAATTACATTGGTCACCAATGAAATTACATTGGTCACCAATGAAAAATTCATTGGTCACTGGAGAATTGGAACCGTTTTATTGGTCACCAATGAAAAACTTTTACCAGGGTTTGACTTGTTGCCTGCGCGATCGAGTTGAGCTGTAGCAATCCCATTTGATTGATTGTATTCGATCAACATTCGATCCAATTTTGATAATTATTTCAATTACATCCTCCATCGTCACCGCCACCCCCCTCACTCAAACCTAGGCCAAAAATTTTTTTTTAACACGAAATTGACTGATTTTCAAATGTAATCAAGGTGGCTCTTAATTGAAATCAGGCGTACTGATTCAATAAAACTAATTCTATATTTGATTAATATCAATAAAGCAGTTGCGAGGGTCTGAAATTTATGTTTTTTATAAAAAAAAAAAAAAAAAAAAAAAAAAAAATCCTTCGAGCCATCTTCTAAAAATTCCATTTTTGTTTCCATTTTTGGCCTATTTTTGGGGTTAACTTAAACCCCCCTGAACTTAAACTTTGGACAAAATCCAAAAAAGCTCTCCTTGGAAAGTAGGAAACAATTCTTCTTGCCAAATTTAAATGCTAACAGATGAATAATTGAGGAAATATCATCCGTAACGGACAGACAGATGGACAGATGGACGGACATTTTTTCGGGATATGGTTTTTTGGGCTCTGGAGTGATCAAATGCCAAGATATGGAGCTAACTCAATTTTCAAATTTTTCATGATTATAAAACTTTCTCTACCCTATGGAGAGTGAGATAGTAAAAATAATAGTGATGTCACTACAGGGAATTTCCTTTAAAAAAATGTATTTTAGACCAAAATCTCATCTCCGAAACAATTGGACTTAATTAGAAACCAAAAGCATCTTTGCGTTCATTGCACATCAAGTACTTTCATTTTCTTTTCAAAAAAAGAAAAAAAAAAAAACTAAAATTTCAGACCCTTGCAACTGCCTTATTGGTTTAATTGAAATCGACATGTTTGGTTTCCACTAACATCCTTCATGACTATTATTCATGAAGGTAATAACAAATCAAGTTATTTAGTACCATTAGCCCCCTTTCCTTTCCCTTACGTTGCTTTGGGCGCTGTATCACACACTGACCCACAAACAATAACACCGTCACAAAATGACACACGCTGTATCCGTCAAGCTCATGGGACCCGATGTTCAGGAAAAAGTTACGAATACCATGAATAGAAAGCACTCACACACTTGAGATAAACACGCAGATACGCACAGATACAATAAAAATGTGCATTTGGCATCCCATTCAGTCAAATTTCACCGTACGCGAACGGGGTTTCGGCGTTAAATAAGGCAAGATGGCCGGGTGGAATATTTTTGTTAGTATCGTGAAATACTCACGTTTCCTTCCAATATTTTTTCAACACCCAAACGCTTGTTCCATTGGTGGGAGTTTCCCTGTCGTGGGTGCTGGATGTGTGCAGAGCCGTTTTTCCTATATTTTTTATCCTGCTGAAAGAGACTACAGCCTTCGCGCATTTATTCAATTATAAATATGAAAGCTTTAGACTTTCATACCAAATCATTCCCTATTCTTGTGCTTTTGTCCCATGAAACCGCTTTTTAACTCATAGTTAGCCTTTTTAGTCATGGAATAAAGATTACTTCGTAATAGAAGCAGTGGCGGCTCGCCAGGTGAGGCAAGTGAGGCGACAGGGAGCCATCGCCTCACATTTTTTGAAGTTGGAGAAAGAAAAAAAATTAAAAAAATAACATATAAAGGTTGAAATGGTTATTATTCCATCATCCTTTGTTTCAATAGTCCAAAAAGTATGTATGGGACATACAATTTTCAAAAAAATTAATATGAAGAGCGTTTCCAAGAAAATCCTGTGCCCCTCTCATTTTCGTCGCCTCACCTCCACGAGCCGCCAGTGAATAGAAGCGACACTGTTGCCGAATTTTTTATCGGCACTCGTTGACCTTGAATGGTCTCGAAAAGGTTATGCTTGGAAGGATGTTTCACATTTTCATTCAACAATAAAATCATTCACCACCCATCACAACTGTGACAGGCTTATTCTGAATTTCGTGGTGGCTGACTTATTTCAAGGTCAACGAAAAAAATTTACAAAGAGCTTTATGTAAGTGTCACTTCTATTACGAAAAAATCTTCATTCTATGATCTAGTTTCGTCTCGCAACCTCGCCATTTACCCCGTTCTGAGAGTGAATTTCCTGAATTTTTAGTATACTGTCATTTTTACAGTTTTTTTATGCAAGATTCGAGTCTTCAATATTATCAAAATCAAAAGTTTGCAAGAACCCAATGGAGCTGTTGCAAACTTTTGCTACAGGCTTATTAATAGTTGATTGTGGGGTAATACCCTGTAATATAGCGATTAGCGCGCTAAAAAATCACGAAATCCACTCCTAAACTCACATAATGCTTTTAAACGCAAGACTGTAATGGCGGCCGGGGCCGCGGTTTTCATTGGGGTTCCCTATCTTCAATCAGCGCCATCTACACGAGGTATTCTCGCAACACCACACAAGAAGAAGAAGAAGCATACAATTGCCATAAGAAAACCGCGGCCTCGGCCGACATGCCGGTCTCGGATTTAAAAGCATTTTGTGAGTTTAGGAGTGGATTTCGTGATTTTTTAGTGCGCTAATCGTTATTTTTACAGGGTATTACCCCATATTCAACTATTAATAAGCCTGTAGCAAAAGTTTGCAACAGCTCCATTATGAGCCTTCGCAAATTGTCAAATTCTCTAAAAGTAACCAGTAGCTCTATTGACTGAGCCAGACTTTTACTTCAGACAGGAGGAATCACCTTAATCCTGCATTCAACCGAAACCGGCTAAAAGTTCGGAGTGCTTCAGATCTTTTACCTTTAATCCGAACGCCTTTTATTAACTCGCGATTCATCCGGAAAGAGATTGTTCGCGAAAAGTCACCGATTCAATGACCAATGAATCCAACAATGTTTCTCTCGGGCATTGCAGTCACTCAATGGCTCAAGGAGCGCGGAACCCCGGCATTTAACGGTTGATTAAATTTTTCTTCCACGTTCGTTTGAAAGTTGGGAAAGGAGGGAGAGGGAGTGGTAGAAGAAAGAAAGGGGCGAGGGCGCCTTGGCTATAGAAGAGTGGTTATACTGCTGTCGTCAATAAAGAAGGTAGGAGAGTTTCCGCGCTCAAAGAGAGTTTTTCGGGAGCGTGTGTATGTATACGTGGTTCCGGAACAGCGACTCCTAAAGGATGTAGCCAGGAGTGCTGGCCGGGTGTGGGTTCTTGATGACTGTGAAGGTGGAGAGAGAGAGAGAGGAGGAGAGAGAGAGAGAGAGAGAGAGAGAGAGAGAGAGAGAGAGAGAGAGAGAGAGAGAGAGAGAGAGAGAGAGAGAGAGAGAGAGAGAGCGAGAGAGGCAGAGGTAGGTGGAGGGAGGGAGGGACATATAAGAGAAAAAGAGAGAAAAAGAGAGAGAGAGAAAGAGATAGAAAGATAGAGAGACAGAGAAGCAGTGGGAGATGGAGGGAGAGAGAAAGAGGGAGAAAGAGAAAAAGAGGGAGAAAGACAGGGAGAGAGAGAGAGATGGTTAAGTGGAAGACAGAGATGACAGATAGAGAATGAGCGACAAAAAGAGAGAGAGAAAGAGGAAGAAATGTAGAGAGAGAACGATATGGAGAAATAGTGGCAGAGAGTAGAGTCCCTATATACTATGAGAGTTGCGACAAGACTCTCAAAATGAAGAAGAAGAAGCGGATCAATGGAGCCCCCAAGAGGCAAATTGCAAATGGCGGATGGCAATTTGCCTCTGCGCTGTTGCCACTATTTCGCTATCTCTTATAGGTTAGGTTCAGATTCTCGACAATAACGGTCGTTATTGAAAGAGATAATGTTCTCCATAATATCATTCAAGCAGAGGAGAAATTAACAAAAATTACCGTGGTCACTGTTACTTCAAATGTGTAATGAAAGCGAGTTCGCGAAAAGTAAACAAACCCTCCGCCATTTGCATTTTGCCTCTTGGAGCTTTCTTGACAGCCTAAATCTGAGAGCCAATTAGAAATTGATTCAGCAATGGCGCAACTCTCATAGTATATAGGGACTCTAGCAGAGAGAGGTGGAGGAAGAGAGAGATAGTGGGAGGGAGAGATGGAGGGAGAAATATAGAGGGCAGAAAGAGAGGCAGAGAGAGCTGGAGAGTGAGAGATTGAGAGAGAGATAAACATGGAGAGAGAGAGAGAGAGAGAGAGAGAGAGAGAGAGAGAGAGAGTTAAGTGGAAGACAGAGATGACAGAGAGAGAAAGAGAGAGAAAGAGGAAGAGATGGAGAGAGAGAAAGAAAGGGAGAAAGAGAGACAGAGAGAGATGAAGAAAACAAGAAAGATAGAGTGAGAGGGGGGATCGGTAGACAGAAACAGAGAGAGAAAGAGAAAGAGAAAAATAGGGAGAGAGAGAAAGAGAGGTAGAGGGACATAGAGATGAAGAGAGAGAAAGAGAGAGAGAGAGAGAGAGAGAGAGAGAGAGAGAAGAGAGAGAGAGAGAGAGAGAGAGAGAGAATTGAAGGGAGTTGTGAGAAGGAAAGGAATCAGCCATATGTGGACCTGAAACGTGCACGCGAACGTGAGATTGGAAGCGGAATAAAAAGTTTTGGCAAGACCGTGATTTATTCTCAATTTTTGATCGGACTCTGAAAAACTTGGGGATGGAGCTCGCGTTCTCCTCCAAGCAAAGATTACTCAAGCGGTATCTCCATCTGGCGAGTTTATTCACGTGAGTACAACGTCAATTGGCTCGCACATGTCCGGTCGTCCAAGTCCGATCGATGGAATGCGATCTTTGGACCCCGCGCGACTTCTCCGGAGGGGCAGATCACACTAGCGCGAATGAGTTCGCAGGTGGAGACCGGAGATATTACAATGTAACCATACAGATAACCTTTGGGATATAATCCTGTATCCAGATGCAAAACAAAATCTCTGTCAATGGGGCAGTTGCAAGGGTTTGAAATGTTGTGTTTTTTATAAAGAAAATGATAGTACTTGATGAGCTGAGAACAACGGTGCCTTTGGTTTTTTCCTAAGTGTCCTGATTTTGGAGATACACATGTGTAAAGATGTAAAAAATTGTGTGTGTAGTGACGTCACTACGCGGAATTCCCATTTAAAACAATGTATTTTGGGCCAAAATCTCATATTTGGAACAATGGGACTTAAGGAGAAACCAAAGGCATCTTTGTCCTCAGCTCATTAAGTACTTTCATTTTCTTTATAAAAAACACAACATTTCAGACCCTTGCAACTGCCCCATTTTGTAAAGAAATGCACCTGGTCTAAGGTGCGTTTCGTTTCTTACTGAAAAGGATTGTGAGTGTTGTGTGTGAATTGGAAGTGAAGGAAAACCCATCGTCCCGTTATTTCCAGGATGTGGCTTTCACTATTTGCCATATATATGTATTTCTCCAAAAGACTTTTCGCCCAAAAGCTCAGAGTTAGTAGTCGGCCAAGTCAGAAAACTAAACGTTCTGATTTTGCTCCCAAAGAAGCTGATATCCGAACGCCAAGTCAAGATATTTCTTCCTCTCTCTCTTTCTCTCTCTCTCTCTCTCTCTCTCTCTCTCTCTCTCTCTCTCTCTCTCTCTCTCTCTCTCTCTCTCTCTCTCTCTCTCTTCTCTCTTTCTCTTCCTTTTCTTTCTCCGTTACAGGAACTGTTAGAACGCTAAAAGATCTGTTTCGGCGTTCAAAGATAGTGAAATCATAGAACGCCAAGTCCGGGATTTCTTTTTTTTACTTAAAACTAGCCACTTTTACTTTAATGCATCCGAAATTGCATACCCGCTCCAATGAAGGCGCCACTAACATCCGTCCTCATCAAAACTCCTTGGAGTTATGCAATGTGGGTGACGAGAAAAAAATAGTTGGAAAAAAAATTTTCAAAAAAAAAAAAAATGAAAAAAAAGAAAGAGGAAAAAGACTTGAGCCGTGACCCAATTGCTTCACACTCAAATGCATCGTTTCATCAATTCAACTGTATTGAATACCTCTTAATGTTAAAACCAAAAAAATGTCACGGCTCAAGTTTTTTTCCTCTTTCTTTTTTTCTTTTTTTCTTTTTTTGAAATTTTTTTTCCAACTATTTTTTTCTCGTCACCCACATTGCATAACTCCAAGGAGTTTTGATGAGGACGGATGTTAGTGGCGCCTTCATTGGAGGGGTATGCAATTTCGGATGCATTAAAGTAAAAGTGGCTAGTTTTAAGAAAAAAAAAGAAATCCCGGACTTGGCGTTCTATGATTTCACTATCTTTGAACGCCGAAACAGATCTTTTAGCGTTCTAACAGTTCCTGTAACGGAGAAAGAGAGAAAGAGAAAGAGAGAAGAGAGGGGAAAAGAGAGAGAGAGAGAGAGAGAGAAGGAGAGGAGAGAGAAAGAGAGAGAGGAAGAAATATCTTGACTTGGCGTTCGGATATCAGTTCTTTGGGAGCAAAATCAGAACGTTTAGTTTTCTGACTTGGCCGACTACTAACTCTGAGCTTTTGGGCGAAAAGTCTTTTGGAGAAAATATCAAAAGTTTTGAAGAAAAAAACTGCTTTTAATCATAGGGATGGTTTGAAGAATATTTAGCTGGCTGAGAATCAGGAAAATCTGTCTTATGCATTTTCTTCCATTCATTTAGATGGTATAAGCTTTCATCGAATTTCATCAGCATTATGCACCCAAGAAATTTATTTTGGGGGGAAAAAAAAAAAAAACCAAAACCATAAGGTGAATTAAAAAAGCAGTGATATGATATCCATTCATAAGGCACACAGAAGAATGAATGATGTTTCTGACTTCACCTTTGCCTGACTGTATTCTTAGGTAGCATTAAAGCTCATAATTTATTTGGTCTCAAAAGATTGAATGTTATTCCACCGTCAAAATACCAGCTTTTAAACATGTTTTTAATTCTAATGTACAGCATTTGGTATTCATACTGACATTACTGACATGGAAATAAACTTCAACTAAACTTAAATACAGAATTCTTTAAAAATGTGACTAAAAAATTTTTCTTAAAATTTAAATTTTTTCATTTTATTTCAATATGGCATTGAATTTTTCTTTTCATTCAGTTATTTTCTTTCTCAACCCTGGAATTAAGAGAAACAGCTTCCAAGAAAAGTTTAGGAAATTACAACGTTCATTGGATTAAGAAAGTAGGTAGTCATTAAAATCCGAGCAGTTTTTTTTTTATTTTTTTAAAAATTGATCTGGAGGATTTATAGAACATTGCAATTGACTTTACACTTTGATATAAGAGGAATGATTGGTGGACTCAGGAGTAATGACTCTGTCTTTCTCGAATGATGCAAATAACCGAGAACTAAAATAACTGCTGGTAAAAAACCTTCTTACTATGCAAATCAATGAATTTCTTCAGGATGGGAGGAAAAAAGGAAAAAGAAACCCTAACAAAACAGATTAAAAAATTTTTTTTACCGGTGATGTCTATCTACCTAGCTCTATGGTTTCATTACAAACGCTTTTTATTCCTTACATAGTTATTCATTGCTTTTGCACTTACTTCATATGCTCTGACAGCTCAAAATTTTGTTTATTTCAGTTTTGCTGTTCATTCAAAGCGTTACTTCTAAGCTAACAAACTTTTGAGTTCACTCTTGTTTTGAATTGCTGAAATCCATGGATGGATAGTTTAAGTTTTATATCTAAGTTTTATATCTTATGATATGTCATCCTCTCAGATGAAAGTTGTTGGTCAATGGATACCCACTCTTTTTAAAACCCTTTTAAACCCTTTTTTACCTTCACCAGGGATTTAAATTCATCCTCATTTTTTCTTGTGAGAGTCTTGCGTCTTGTGCCATCTTGTGTTGTGCTGTGCTTGTTGATAGACCGTTGAACATGTCTTAATGCTTAAGCGCAGTAGAAGTAAAGCGCGTGTCTGCGCATAAACCTGAGCGCTATCAGACGCCAAATAATTTGAAAAGACCTCTACTTAGTATGGTCGCATGAAATCTAGCAATGCTGTATTTCATTCATTTAAATCCATGCACAATTTCACTTATCTAAATGGACAAAATGCAGCGTTGCCAGATTGCAGAAAACCACACTCCCTCTATTTATTTTAGGGTGGAAATCACCACTTGGAATTAAATGAAATTAACTCATAAGTTATTAACTTGCAGATTGAGGAGAATAACTAATATTATAACGAAATTTTCTGCTTCATTTACCAGTCTTAGGTAAGCAGGGTGATTAACAAGATGTACTAGCAAATGCAAATGTTTCTACTGCTAAGGATGCACGCGTAGCGCATAACATTGCTTTGATCCACAAGAATACGCAATGTATCTCAAAAGTCAAAACTTTTGTGTTTGGTAGTACACAACACATAAACTCAGTCTCTGGACTTACTGAGGCAGACCAAAAAGTGCGAGTTGCACTCAAATATTTAAAAGTCTGCCTAGGGTGAGAGTCACAGAGGATGCGAGCAATACTTGCTGCCTGAGGATCCCCCGTGGAGTTTTTTTCCCAAGTTGTTACGGTGGCGACTAAGGCTCTCCAGAGCTTTAAGCATCAAATGATTCTGAGTGAGACTTTAAAGGAGTCTTACAATCGATTACAAGTGATTAATAAATTTTACAAACTAACTAATGAACTGAAAGGCAGACTTTTCCGAAACTATCAAATTAATACCTATATGTTAAAAAAAAAAAAAAAAAAAAAAACTTGGTTGCAATTAACCTTGTTTACCGTCTCTGGGGTCTGATTATTTTCCCAGGAGGCTGTTATGAACAATTTTATCGAAATTCCATCGAGTCGATGATTGAATACCTATGTTTTATTCTTATGGGTGGTGTCATTACGATAGGTTTCCTTCCGATAGAAATCCCCCCACCCCTGCAGAATTTCGACAATGACTTCTGAGCTATCGAAGATTTTCCGCAGAGATGGGAAGGTTAAAGTAACATACCTGCTTGTTTTAGATGAGCGTTTGATTAGAACGCAATTTTTTCCCCTTTTTGGTAGAAATATTTTAGAAACCATTTTTTTCTTTTTTTTTTTTCCCATCAATTTTTGCTTTGGAATTATGTAATTTCTCCCTTCCCTTGCCTACTTCCAATGAGTTTTTTTTCAAGCAAGAAAAAAAAGCTTTGCTTAGCTCTAGTAATAAGTCAATTCATGAAAAAATCTAGAAGATTTCCACCCTGCATCTGGTATTGCATAACTTTAATTTTAAGGCGTAACATACAATGCCCTCTAGGTTGCATTTTCTTACTTGGCCAGGGCGGCTATCACCACTTGTAATAATGCTGATTACAACAATGATTTGAGAACCATGATACTGCTTCTAAAGTATCTAGGTCTAGCATAAGTGTTCAAATTTAAATAATTTTTGACCTATTTTAACCTGAAGTAGACAAGTGTCGATTTGATCAGAATCCCCTATAGCCATAAATGTAGAAAAGAGACCTGACAGTATTTGCACCTGAGCGAGCCTCTTGTTAGCCGAGATCACAGGTCTCAAAGTTTGTTTTCGGCAACATAATTATCCAGAAACCCAAAGTTTAATCGTGGAGTCAACTTAAGGCCCTGCCTCTGATCTACATAGTCAGTGGAGACAGCCGCCCATACAAATATTAACTCTCAATTACTACGGGAGAGGCTGGCTTTAGGAATACCTTAGGTAAACCACAGGAAAACCTTAGGTAAATGAAAAGAATAGTTGGAAAGAAATTTAAAAAAAAGAAAAAAATGAAAGGGAAAGAAGACTTGGGCCCGTAACCCAGTTCACAGTTACTTCACACTCAAATGCATCGATTCACCAATTCAACTCTCCTGAACTCCTCTACTTTTCCGTGAAAAGTCACGGGCCCAAGTCTTCTTTCCCTTTCATTTTTTCTTCTTTTTTAAATTTATTTTCCAACTATTCTTTTCATTGACCTAAGGTTTTCCTTTTAACTTGCTGTTACTCACATTGCATGACTCTAAGGAGTTTTTTTGAGGACGGATTTTAGTGAAGCCTTCATTGGAGTGGGTATGCAAATTTGGATGCAGCAAATAATTTTTGTCTGGTTTTAAGTAGAAAAGAAACCCAGACTTGGCGTTCTTACATTTTAAATGTGGGTACCTTGGAGACCCAACAATAATTGTTGAGTGAGCTGCACTAAAACATACCCAACAGGTGGAGACCTTGAAGTCAGGTCAGAGACTCTTCATAACTCTCTGCCCAAGCACCAGGTAGAGTGGACCAAACTCTAACAATGAAATCTTATGGATGTACACCCCTTTAGACGTAAGATTTTATGTACCTACTTACCTGAGTTTCATGGACAGCAAAGGTTCAACCTCTCTGCCCTCTCTATGCTGATTCAATGGGAAGAATAAGACGACCAATAAATAGCTTGGTCATTTGTCTTACCCTCTTAGAACAATAAGGATTGACAAACAAATGCTGAGGGGAGAGTGCCTGGCAAACAGTCTTATAATCTAGGTATAGGTAAATATTATTGTTTGTGGACATATAAATTACTTTGCGTTGAACATTTCTCCGAGTGTAAGCAAATGTCTGCGCATAACGCCTAAGAGTTGTCAAACGCCAAACAAATTTTAAAATACCTCTACTCAGTGGCGTCGCGTGGTAGGTATCTAGCAATGCTGCATTTCATTCATTTTAAAACCATGCAAAATATCACTTAGAGAGAGTGCACCATGCAAGTCCTATAGTTCAACCTCTTCAATACATCTGAATGGATAAAACGCAACGTTGCCAGATTGCAGACAACCACACTGCCTCTACTTATTTAAGGGTGGAAATCACCACTTGCAATTAAATAAAATAAACTCATAAGTTAATTAACTTGCAGTTTGAGGAAAATGCCTCAGATGTAACAAAAGTTTCTGTTTCAAATACCAATCTTTGGTAAGTAGGGTGATTGACAAGGCGTACTAGCTAACGCAAAATTTTGACCTCTAAGAATACAAACGAAGCGCATAATGTTGCTTTGACTCCCTGAGAATTTCCAACATGTCTCCAAAGTTAAAACTTTTTGTCTGGTAATATGCACACAAATGAACTCAGTCTCTGGACTTACTTAGGCAGACCAAAATTTTACTTATGTGCGAGTTGCACTTAAATACTTAAAAGTTAACCCAGGGTGAGAGCCACAGAGGATGCTAGAAATACTTGCTGCCTGCAGATTGCCTGTGGAGTTGTTTCCCTAGTTCTTACAGCGGTGGCTAAGGCTCCAGAGCTTTCAGCATCAAATGATTCCACTGAGTGAGACTTTAGAGGAATCTTACAATTGATTACAAGTGATTATCAATTTACAAACTAACTGATGAACTGAAAAGCAGGTTTCCTGGTAACTATCAAATTAACACTGTTATTTTTTAAGAAAACTTACTTGCGACAAACTTTTTTTACCGTCTCTGGGGTCTGATTACTTTTCAGCGGGCTGATTATAAACAATTGTATAGTAATGCTATTCAGTCAATGATCACATACATGTTAATCTTCTGGGTGGTGTTATTGCGTTAGGTTTCATTCCGATAGAAACCCTTCCATCTCGATTGAAACCCTTCCATCTCTGCAGAAATTCACCAATGACTCCTGAGCTATCCGAGAATTTCCGCAGAGGTGGGATGGTTTCTATACGGATTAAACCTATCGGAATGATACCACCCCTGAGATAACACGTACTTGATTGATCATCGACTCAATGGCGTTACGATACAAGCATTTATAATCAGCCTGCTGAGGGATTATGTCACGGCGAATGAAATTTCTTAACTTACTTGCGTTTTCTCTGAAGTAGCATAAGCTTGAAGCAAATTGCTCACGGATGTAATACAATGAATAGTTTAAAATTGATAAGCGCTTGGACTAGAAAGACACAATAAATAATAAACAGTCCCCAAACAGTATCCAAAAAGTATCTAGCAGGATGTCATTCAAAGAATAACACGTTGAAAGCATTGCACACTTGGCCTACGTAGTTATGACCCGTCAACTACCTTGGTACCTATGTCTCGCTGTGCTTTAAGTTTTAAAGACTCCTTCGACACTTTCATGAGTGATAAAACTGCAATGGGTACTCTATAATTCATAAGGCAAGAGGTGAGACTGTCAATCAATAATAAAAAAATAATAATATAAGTATTAATTGTCGTAGCCGGAGTGAGCGGAAAATGTAAACGATCAATCAGACATTTTATTTTCTGGAACAATCTGTTTCTAACTCTCACAAGGCAAAACGAGGATGGATTGAAGTTACCCAGAGAGGAGTATAACTCTGAAAAGGAAAATTTTGGTCTCCGCTAACCGACAGGTTTCGTTCGAAGAGAGGGTGACTAGTCAGAAGATCAAAAACATACACCCGTCAATAGACTTCAGCAATGTTTCGGCGAATCAAAACAAGAGTGAAATTGAACGTTTATTTGCTTCGAAAGAATGGAAGAACAGAAATAGACTTAACATCTGTGAGACATGCCCGACATAAATGATGATTGCGAGTTTGAGAGGATGAGAGCTGCAAGCTGCAATAAGAATAAAAAAGTACATAACCTAACTTTACCTAACAATCGTTGCTACTTGCAAACAACAAACCAAGTCCTACCCGCCATCTTTGAAATTTGCGATCTGGCTTTTCTCAACCCGACATCCGTTTTTTTCCGATAACTTTCTTATTTGGCAATGAAATCGAGCCTACTTGGCAAAAGCACGTTCCTTGAATTTCAAGGATTGCATCCGTACCAACGATTCTTAATTACAAGCCATGGTCATTGCTGTAGCCTTGGCTAAAGAATGGTCTTAAAAACAGCAAATTTCGACGGTTATTTCGTTTTATCTCCCTTAATACTTATCGAAATAGATTTTCCTTCAAAAGCGAGCATCCTGACGACAAGCCGGTTCTTTTGGTACCAAGCATTTAATGTTTCGTGCAGTAGTTGCCTGGATATTGATGTCAGAATGTGGAGTACCGCGAGATGCCATTCTGGGGCGATTTACCCTAATAAATAAGGTTTTTTTGGGCGATTTCTCTTCCAAATCTAACTAATAAGAAAATTCCTTCGTACACGCACTGCTTCATGACATGCGGATTCCGAATATATACAACACTTGAGGGTTTTGTTCTACGGTTTTCTCGGAAACCGTGACAGACCGGCCGAATTTCCATGAAATGCCATGAAATGAGCTGATGCGTGTATAATAAGTGTTCACGGTGCTCTCCCCGGTTGCGTTTTCTGACTTGGCCTGGGCGGCTACCCCCACTTCTGATTTTTTCTTTTATTAAGATCCGTTCGATCCCTGGAAACCGCACTGCGGTTGGACTGAAAAGTAGTGGCCAAAAATCATGGAAAAAAAATATTCAAAAATCATAGTTTTCGATTTAAAGGACAACTTTTCAGCAACGAACTATAACTTTAGAGTGGCAAATCGAGGAACGTTCCGCTGGTTCACTAGCTAGGGTGCCGCCATCTTGCCGTAAAAATCGATTTTGAGGTTAAATTTTGCAGGCCGTTTCTGATCGCTTCGTAAACAAACTCGGGCATCGCCGGAAACAACCTTGGAATTTGCCGTCCAAATTCCGCTTTTTCCCGGGATCCCTTCTACCCTGTGTGGCACAAGGTGGACCAATCCGCTGTCCTCTAAAGTTATGGCTTGTTGCTTTTCAGACATTTCCTCGGTTTAAAGTATATGTTTGGAGTGTTTTCTGTACTTAAAATTGGTCTTAAAAATTCACAAATGATAAATTGATGAAAAATTTAATTTTCTAATTTTTTAAGCTACTCTTTAACTATTTCAAACCATATAGTGCGCCGCATCCTTTTTGTTTTTTTTTTTCAATTTCAAGTGATTACTGTGGCTTTTTAGTTCCTTTTTAAGACCCATAAAGCATATTGAATTAAGATTGATCGTAATAGAAGCGTCACTGCCAAAAGGATCGGTATATACTTCTTTTAATAAAGTTCGAATAAACCCGCCTTTCGAGATTCAAAATAGACGTGCTCCCGCGAAGACTCAAAATTAGCCGGATGACTGTTATTAACATATAGCCGAAGCCAGGAGTTTATCTTTTTTTCTCTTTCTCCATTTCAAAAAACATGTATTAGAAAAAGACAGAGACAGGGGCTGAAGTCACATGACAGCCCGCATATCCATCCTTTTCTAACACGTCCTTTTAAATGGGCTAAGAGAGAGAAAGACAATATCTTGGCTACGGTGAGGACTGTTAAAATGAGTGGGAAGCCGATTTCACCAACATTATTTTTGTCTTTGGTCGTACTTATTCTGTATCACGATAGACCAGTGAGTCAAAAAATAAGAATGGAGCTGTTGCAAACTTTTGCATAGGGGATTAAAGAGTTAATTCTTGCATAAAATTCATTTCGAATGACGATGAGTACACTAAAAAATCACGAAATTCACTCTCAGAATCGGGCATAATGGCGGTTCAAAGCAGGTATCCTGGGAGATTCCTATCTAATTTCAGACATATCTCTGTGTTTCTGTAGAGAAAGTGACAGATTAGACAGGAATCTCCCATGATACCTGCGTTGAAGCACCTTTATGATCTTGCCGTTAAAGCAGTTTTGTGAGTTTATTACTGAATTTTAGACTTTTTCGGTGTATAACTATCGTGATTTTCGCTAGGCATTACATCAGAATGGACCATTTATTTGCTTAAAGCAAAAGTTTGCAAGAACCCCATTCTCCCTCCGATCACACCCTTTTTATGAATAAAACAAAAAAAGGAAAGTTAATAACAGATCATTAATGGACGGAGACAAATTTTTAAAACGGGATTATTTTTATACCCTCCCGAATTCAATCAAACCACGATAACTTCCGTGGACGTCTCTAGACGTCTCCGTTCGTGACTAATCCATATATTTCATTCAGTTTCCATACTCATATAACCCCACTCGCCTGCAGTTTGGAAATAAATAAACTGAAAAAAAACGAGGGCACACAAAAAGACGCTCGCGTTGCGTCGAAGGAAAAGCGGAAAAAAATAAACTTTTATTGCGTACACACAAGGAAGGAAAAGTGGGTTATTCTTGGGGTCTGTGCGACTTTTCAGCTCTGGAAACCACAAAAGAAAATTAGAAAAGGAGATAGGGAGAAGTGATGGGTGGGGGTCGTGGAGGGGGGGGGGGGTTGGAGGAGTATCCTGGCAAAAAGAAGAAGATGAATAAGTTACGGGTAAAGCATCAACCGGAATGCGTAAGTTGTTGGGCGCTGTAGCGAAAGTTTTGAATCAAGTCACAGTCGAGCGAGGTTGCTAGACTGTGGAGGAATTCCTCGTTGCAGCTCACATTGAAGAGCACCAGGAAATAACTAAAGTGTTCACAGTCAATCTTGCAACCACAAAAGTCAAGAAAATAACGTCAAAACACTCTTGCGTATTCTCAAAGTAACACCACTACCGCCGCAGCTTTTTACCAGAACAAACTGTTTGGTAAGAGTTCTACCCCCTCCCCTCCTCCCCTCTCTTCTCTTTTTTTTAATCCTCACTCTTTTCTCTGATCTTTCGAACGATTGATGGTTTCGCTCGAAAATTCATACTCAGTGGATGACCTCTATCCGCCTCTCTCTCTCTCTCTCTCACTCTCACCCTCTCTCTCTTTTTTTCTCTCAATCTCTCTCCCTCGCCCTCTCTCTCGCTCTCCCTCACTCTCCCTATCTTTCTCTCTCCCACACACACACACTCCCTCTTCTTCTCTCCTGCTCTCTCTCTCCCTCGGTCTCTCTCTCTCTCTCTCTCTCTCTTTCTTTCTCTCTCTCTCTCTCTCTCTCTCTCTCTCTCTCTCTCTCTCTCTCTCTCTCTCTCTCTCTCTCTCTCTCTCTCTCTCTCTCTCGTGCAACGTTACTCTAACAAATAGATACAAGCACAGCGTGCAATGTTGGAAACTAAACACCGATATACGGCAATTTGATCGTGCCGGAAAATCGAAAAAATATCCCAATTCTCGATTTGGGCCCCCATAGTTCCAATAAGACTACGGTTCCAATTTGGCTACGGCTATATAGTTACTATGGTAACTCATCATTACACTGCTACTGTAGATAAATACTCAGCTTTTAGGTGCTCGTCCGATTTTCAACTGACATAAGAGCTCTGATGCGTGTTACTTTAAGTAACGAAATAGCTAAAGGGGGTACCCGATACACTGAAAAAAGTAGAATGTGACGTAGGCTGGAATTTGGGTTCACCGGCCACAATTTTGATCAGTTTTTTGCATAGTTACAATCAGATTTTGTAAACGACAAACTCTGATTGTGTTCCATGCAAAAAAACTGATCCAAATTGTGGCCGGTGAACCCAAATTCGTGCCTATGACACATCCTTCTTTTTTCCGTGTAAGAAAGGATTTGGGCCGTCCGTCCTACATATATCCCAATTTACCAATACAAATTCCTTTTTTTTCCTCGTATTTTTCATTGATTCAACCAAATTTTAATAGAATTTATTTTATTAACTTGGAGTATGAGCGCTTCTTTTTACAGGAGAGAGAGCGGCAATGATCACCTTCGCAAAGGCAACTATGCAACTAATACATCCTTAGTGTGTGCAGGAGTAAATAGTATCAAAGTAGTTGAAGGCGCTTTGAATACTTACAGATACTCGAGGATTGTGGATTTCAGGTACTTTAGAGCAGAGGTACGAGGTGAAGGTCCAGAGTTATTTCGTAAACTTGTGAAAAGTCACTTGAGTTATAACAAGAAAATAAATGTCATGGAAAAAAAATCCGCTTACTTGCGATTATGGAAGTATGAATTGGGTTTGAGTCTCAAATATAAAAATTCTAACTCAATTGAGAGTAAATTCAAGCAGCAGACTTGACCGTTGTGATGTATCATGCACTGAAAAAAAAGATTACCAGAATAGCATAACGATACGTAAACCAATGTAAAAGATAGTATAATTGAGGCGGTGGCTACAAAAACAGCACATACGGAAAAACCTGATTTCCAGAAAACGCATTTAAAGTTTTCATTTGCTAATAACGCGTTGATGTGATTCGGAAATGAGTACAATTTTTCGTGGTTTTATGCTTTGAACCCTCTTTGAAGAGAATCCAAGGACAAATTTAAAAAAAAAAAGTTTTGAGTTCATTTGCGGCTAATTTAAAAAAGTGAGTTATGTGCGGTTTTTGCACCCAACAATTAAATGAATGCAAATTTAATAGGATTTGACAGTTAAATGAAAGAATAATAATTTTTGTGCGATAATTTATGGAAACATAAAAATTTAAAGTAAAGGAACAACGCAAACCGAAACAAAAAAGTAAAAACTAAATAATAAATCAGCTATATTTGGCTCGCAATTAAATGTAAAGGAAAATGACCTCTCAAAATGCGTGGGCATAGCCAGCAATTTGGCAACCATGAATTCTTCCCATTTGAACGCATGAGAAACAATCGACGATTGAGAAGACCATGGCTTTTTTACCAATCGATTGTTTCTCATGCATTCAAATGGAGAAATACACAGTTGCTAGATTGCTCGATATAAGCGTATGTGCTGTTTTTTGCATCCATCGACCCGATATCTCCGCGTAGAATCATCGTCACGTCGCCAAATTCACAGGGGTGATACTTCTTGAGTATAATTTTCAATTGCGCTGTTGGGCGCAAAAACAGCACATACGCGCATGGGCTGTTAATGCAGGGGAAGCCTCAATTACCAGAATTTTAGTGTTTGTATAATTACCATAGTTCTTGAAAATGTTGAGGAAACTCCAGTTCTATACCTCTATTCTGTTATTAAAACCAGAATTTTCTGGTCAAAGTTTTTGACTTTCTGAGGTTCACAAATTGTTGTGATTCTAGTAATATTACTAGAATTCTGGAATTATTTTTTTCAGTATTTTATCAGGCTTGACTTTTAACCATAAAACACAGCGGGTTTTTTTAATCTTCTTTTGCTTGACCGTTTTTGTTTCGTAATATTGTCCCAACAAGGGTTTTTGGTAGGTTTTACCTAGCCACTCCTTTTTTTCTGTGTTATTGTAAGCAATTGCATAATTTAGCTAACTGACCTAATGACTATTCGAAAACTATTATTTTTGTTCTCCTTGAAATAAACCTAATAAAGCGAAAAGCACATTTTTCTTTGAGCCAAAAGTAAAAGTAAAATTAATTAACCCCTGTATGCCCATTGGGTCGTTAAAGACCTACTTATAATGTGTTTTTTTTAAACCAAATTACAGTACATTTAGGCTAATTTTAATCAAAAATCAATGTTGTGATCTTTCAGCACGTATCATCGAGCTGGACCAGAAAATTTCCCAATTTTTTAAATTTTTCCCAATTTTTTTTAACTCTATAAGATGGTGTTTTTTGAGAGAAACACCAAAAGCACCTTAAATGTTCACATAAATTCGGGCGTATGTGGGGTAAATCATATTCGTTTCAGGAATGTTTTCCAGCCACAACCATATTGCTTCAATCGTCAAAATTCCTTTTCCTGTATACATATATCGACAACACTGGTCGTCGCTTCGGAGAGATGAGTTATGTAGGAGCTCATAATTCATGCATCACTGGTGGCAATACGGTCCTTTTCTTCTTAAGCGATACGACACGGAGCATAGTTGTGCCAAGCGGGTTGCGTATGGCGGGGTTTTGAAGGCGCACGGTCCCTGCTTTCGTTCGTTGCCGAGCCATGACAGTCGGTGAACTCGCACATGCATGCACCGCTGCTTTGCTGGTGGTATACCTACACGATATGCCCTTGAGGGCAGCTTTTCAACGCCTCTCTAACGAGTCGAGAGCGAGAGTGAGGCTGCGAACCCTATGAAGAGAGTCGATACTCCCTAAAACTTTGGAGCCAAGCCGGCACCTTTTCAACTCTACCGCATCCTTTTTGTATATGTTACATCGGACACAAGTCAATTGAAATGGAACCAGTGATACATATATGTATATAGTTTACATGTTAATATAGAAATACATAAATTGAAACGACTGTCTGTGTGAAATGATAAGGCAATTTTCTTCAAGGATGTTTCTATAGAAACCCTTTTCTTTTAATATATAACCTTTATCACTTTTATCAGTCAGTTCTCAAAAAGAGACTAACTCTTATTGTTAATCAATAAGAGGACTATTTTTTATCCCAAAAGAGGTAATTTTCTTGTTTATTCATTTATTACATAAAGTCGTAACAGAGGCTATGCACGCAGTTTTGCTTCAAACGATTTAGGGGTCGATTCAGATATTAAAACTTGCAAAAAAAAAAACGATATGGCAGCACTAAAAATTTACAAAATCCACTCCTTGAGCCTTTAGCTATATGGATAGTTCCCTATAAAGGACGCTTGTTAACATGGATTCTCAGGCAAATTCAAAATATTGACGTTCACATGAAATTCTAAAAGACAAATTCGTTCGCTTTTTTAGTAAAGGTATAAGAATTGTGAAACTAGTTTTTCATCACTCGGCACTGAAAGGGTTACTCATTTTTAATGCGCGAGAAATGGCGGAGTTGGCCTATAATAATGGGAGATTCCTATCGTAATTTCGTCACTCTCTCTGTGCTGATTACAAGGCATAAGATTCACAGAGTAATTAGACAGCAGAGAAGTGATCCGCATCCGATTAATGTCACTGTGACACCAGTGACACCGGTGTCAAAGAAAGTTTGTCTGTTATTGGTGACTTCTTGAATGGAGTTACAGTATTATTATGGGAATCTCCCACTTCTTGATGTTGTCACAGTCTTATTAGATGGACAGCTTCCCAATAATAGTGTCATTACTCTCGCGCATTTAAAATCATTTCATGAATTATGAGTGGATTCCGTGAGTTTTTAGTGCACGGAAAAAAAAGTATGCGGATAAGCCACATAAAAAACTAGTTTGAACCACATACTCTGTGTCGAATGAATGGATGCTGGGCGAGTATGTCGTTCAAACACATAACAGTATGTCGAATGATTCAATGGGGCTGGAGCTTATTTAGTATGCGGACCGTCCACATACCGTATGCGGACCGTCCACATACCGTATGCGGACCGTCCACATACCGTATGTCTAAATTCCACATACCGTATGTCGACCGTCCACATACCGTATGTCGACCGCCCACATACCGTATGTGGAAATTCCACATACCGTATACCGACCGTCCGCATACCGTATTTCAAGAAACTTGAAAGTTGATGATAAATAAACCCCCAAAAAACATAAAGAAATATACAAAACACATAAAGAAGTATACAAAAAACATCAGATTTATGAAAAGCATGATTTTGAGGAAAATTTAATAGTAGATCGATGATTTATTATAGAGTTTATTTTGTTTAAATGTTTGGTTTTTGCACTTCTACTATTTTCAGGACCATTAACGAAGCTGTACCAACTGTGCAATAGTAAATCAAATTAATAAAAATTAAAAATATTCCAAAAAACCCCACAAAAAATTCAACACCTACGGCGGGATTCGAACCCAGTACGACACTCCCGGTTATCGGAGTTCAAGTCCACTCGGCTACGCCAACATCTGATAGGCGATTGCGGTCAGTAGGGACTATTTAAATAACGCGCGAGATAGTGTTGTGTGAGAGTAGTTGCCAGTTGCCTGACTAAACTTGTCTACGCGATGGCGCGGCGTAATCTTATGGGGCAGAGAACAGATACAAAAATAACACAGCTCAGCAAATAAGCAGAAACAATAACCATGCAACTCACCAACAGGGAAACGGTCGCAGAAATGTAAATCCTTGCATAATAGAGTATCAAACTAAAAATAATTAATCAAAATAAACAAACCCAATGTATAATATGATCCACACAACTGTAACACTGATCAATAAATTGGCAACAATCGCGAACTGAATGGATAAACACAGACAACTGTTAGAACGAATGAAAGCTTTAACTGCGAGCACATAATTTTTAAGTAGCAATTTCAGACTCGACGCCTCTGGCCTTTAAAACTATATCAAATTGAAGTGTAAAGAGAGTGCCGATCTCAAAAGAAAAATTAGATTCACCTGGTGATGATTCAACTCTTTCCTCCCTGAGTTTCTATTAAACTAAAACACAATTAATGAAAACGAACAAAGGAACAAACACTCACACACACACGCACAGAAAAGGGAAAAATAAACTTCGCAATCATCCGAAATTAAAACACGAATCAACAGATAATAGCGTGTATGAATGTATCCACACTTGGTTACATGTTCGGTCACGATCGAACTTTTAACTTTATCGAACTAAAAACACTACACCGGTGGACAAACGAAGGATGAAGAGCATCGTTTAACTATCCTGTTTGATTTAATTTATCGACCGATGTAATTTAAAGTGAATTTCACGAAATTTAGACTGAAATAAGCAGACAACTCAAATGTGTGTAACCGTCGCGCCGCCATCTTGGAATGGAACTAACCTAACATGCTGAGATACGACATAGGGTATGTGGTTTATCAACATACTAGCATGTTGATGAACCACGTACCCTATATCAATGAACCACATACTCTATATCATTAAACAACATACTGGCGATTTTGCATACCGTATGTCTTTTAACGCCATACTTAGTGTTCTTAAAACAGATAGTGATGGCGTTAAACGCCATAATTTATGTTGTTGGTTCGCATACCTCGGAAATGACATAGAGTATGTTGCGAAACCACATACTCTTTTTTTCCGTGTGCTACCATCGTCATTTTTGGAGGTTTCATGTGTGGATCTGAATCGACCTTTAACTTATATCAAAAGTGTGCAACAGCCCCATTGAAGATGAAACCGTCTCAAAGAATGAAAAAGATAAATAAATAAAATGATTTAATAAATGGTAAATGATAAATTCAAATGAAACTTAACGTGAATAAAAGAAAGTGAACATGGGCCCTCTATAGTCATTAGAGCTCACGCATTTTGATTATCGTGTTGACGGATTCTTACAAGTTGCGGTGCTTCCTTTCGAAATGCATCAAAACGGATCGATGATCGGTGAGTGGTTCTTTAGCAAACATTTATGTACGACTCGTCGCTAACCAACCACTTACCTAAGCATTTTGATACATTTTGGTATCAATTAACACCGCTACTTATCACAATCCGTCAAATCGATACTCACAATGAGTGAGTTGTAGTCATTCAAAACGCCAACCAAATGTCAAAAAAGTCAGAAAAATATTGTACTTACTGCTAAAATCCTCACATTGTTTCCCAAAAAACCATTAAGCCAATAGTCAAATTAAAATATTGGTTTTTGTGTCTATCTGGTGAATTGTAAAGGCTTTCTGCAAAAATAATTGTCTCAAGTCTGCGGAAATATTCCAACATTTTCCTACTTTTCATTTTAAGCGTGCCGTATGTATACGGTACGCTTTTTGTTTTCATTTTTATATCTAATATACAGGTTGCATGCTTTGCTTATGGCAAAACCTTGGCGGGAAAGGTTTGAAAAATTAAAAACTCGTTTTCTTAAAACTGGTTCTATTAATCGTTAATTTATTGCTGCAATCCAGGAGGTCTCGGCGTCTATTTTCTTAAAATTGTAAAAGTTGTGGTATTCCTGTTAATTTCAATAAGTTATTAAGCGTCAAAGTCGAATTCCTTTGAACGAGAATTCCATACAGGTCCAGCAACCTAAGTCATTTGTGCCAACCTATGAGTCAAAATTCAAAGGCAGGAGGGGGGTGGAAACATCTCCCGCAGGAACCCTCTTTGCCCCCCGCCTTTGGGCTCCATCGGTCACAAGATTTCTCCACGGTGCATTAAGCGGTCGGGTCGCGCAGGGTCTAAAGACTCATAAATGTGTCAAAATCCGTTTGACAAGGGTTTCGAAAAGGAGTGACGGCGAGGTATTGATGAAGAGCGGGAGGGGTATAGAAAAGAGAGGGACTCATTCATATCCTTAAGTAGACCTGTTTAGTGATGACGTTACGATCAGAATTGGTTCCAAACAAATGCTCTATCTCTCACTCTCGTTGATTTACCTATAAGAAATCAGATCAAAATTTTCGAACGCAAATTCATGCTAGTTAAAGAACAGTTTTCTCAAATATTTATTGCACCATTAGATTCCACGTATTTTAAAGTATCTTTTCACGCTAACATAATTCCTAAAAGATCACAAGCGAATTTACAATCACATTTATACCGAAAGATGTTCTACGTTTTGTCCTCGTCTTACTCAGCACCTAAAACGGAAAAAAAGAAGAAAAAAAACTGTTTATTATTTAGAATCACGGCTTTTCCGAAAATGACACTCTTTGACTTCAAGAGAACGCAACCTCATTTTTGATCCCTGAACAAGCCGTTTAAAAGGTGGAGGGATTTAGAAATATCTACTGTCTATACTTTATGTGGGTAAAAAAGATCGAGCCTCATCAAATAATTTTCTCTTTTCAGCTTTCAATGGGTTTGTTGCAAACTTTTGCTACGGCGCTATAGAGTTTTGATTTTTATGTAAAATCGCCTGAAAATTACATTGGTGGCATCAAATAGTCATAAAATCCATTAATAAACCCACAAAACGCATTATAAAGAAAGACAAAATGGCAGTCGTAAAGCCGAACAATCTGTGCACGCGCATACGACGAACATCAAAGACAGGCGATCCATTTTCCCCTTTTCGTTGAAAGGGGGGGGGGGGGACAAAATATCCCTATAGTCAAACTGTGATTTTAAAAATTTGCATGGTCAAGATGTTGTGTTCTGTGAGGGGTGGCGGGGAGCAAAATATCAAGAATATGGGGTGTAGCAAAACTTAAGTGCCAAACTTATGGAGTGTATTTTTGGGGTCAACATATACCTATATAAGGCTTTATTTTCCTACATGAATATGTGCTGCAAATGTTTCTCTTCTGAGCTAGAGCTCTCCAAAGTTTTGAAAACAAAAAACAAAAAACAAACACAAAAAACAACGCCTTTGACTCAACTCCTTATAGATACATCTGATCTTTTATTTTTTTCATCATTTCTCACCAAAGAAGCTCAATTGGACAGCACTTGTCACAAAAGAACTGAGTGACATTTTTGATAAAATTGAGTTAGTGATCTATCAACCTAGCAATACTGAATCTCGAAGCAACAAGTGCTTCTTCTAATAACAACTATTTCCCGTCAAAATTCCAGGTAAAAGTGAGCTGGTGAGCCTCATTGAAGTCATTGTCCATTTAATGAAATTAAATGAGAACTTGGTTCCTTTTTCTTAAACCTTAATCCGAGTCACGTAAGGAACCAACTCCGACTTGGTTCCTTTTATAGAATTGGGAACGGACTTAAGTCCGGATTAACGGATTTTAAAATATCAACAGTGTAAACCAACTCTGCCGTTTGGTTTCTCTTAGAGATTCGGTTTTTGTGATTATGCCAAACAAAAAGAAGAAAGGAACCAAGTCACTTTAAACACTAAAAATTAAGTAGGTACCTTTCCTGCATAGGAAATTCCTTTTTTCCGGTGTTGAAATGCAAAAACATAACACGGTAGTTGAATGAAATCAAAACGTAAGTAATTCCGAGTTTTTTGTTTAAATGCTAGCTCTTCAACTTTGGACTCAATTTTCTCGAGATCAGCTCCATGTCACGTGGTTCCTCTTTGATAAATTATCATTGCTAGCAAAAGCATTAAAGCTGTTCAGACTTTAGTGGCACGCTTTTCCAACACCTGCGTGTTGGAATTTTCCCTGCTTGTTTCTTTTCTTTTCGTCAAAAAAGAAGAGATTCCTCGCCGTGGCGATGTAAGCACATCATAAAAGAATACAAGTGCACTGAGAGAAATCACTTCTTCAAAAACAAGGAAACACGTTTAATTGAGACAGATTTCCTTGCGCGCAATAAAGTTCTGATTGCATGAAGGTTTGTCAGAACAAGGAATCTGTTTGTTGTAGCAGCAGACATTTTCCTTGGGTTAAAGGAATTTCCCCTTACTCACTATTTCACTGTGCAGTTTCTTTAACACAAACGGAATACTCCTTGGATTAAAAAAAAATAATTTTATTAGTGTGGAAAAATTCATGCCCAGTTCGGTCTAGGTCTGATCGTGAGAATTTGAGAAACTCGGCGCGAGGAATCGTCGGACTTTTATCACTGCGTGGACTTTTCCGGTTTCACGTTTTTTCTCCTTTGTTGTGTGCAGTCTGCGGCCAAAGCCATCAAAATTATTCAAATTTCTTCAGTTTTATAAATGCACTTCCTGCGAGTTTGTTCGATTTTTTATCGAGACAAAAGAGCTCTGAAGTGGCATCCTTGACAAAATTGTCGGATGACACAAATTCCTAAGATAACAGCGACAGTCTTTTCACTCCATATCCATTGCTGCAATAGAGTCCTCTTCAGCGAAAACCAAAGACATAACGAAACTTTCAAGGTGCTGTAAACTTCTCCCATCCTTTGAATTTTCAAACGCTCCGGAGCTTTGATGTCGATCGTATCCTGGAATTTAATGAAAGCTCGCGCTTGTTGGCAACTGAAATTCTCCCAGGAGTTCGTGAGGAGTCCGAGGTACTGTTGCCAGGTGCATTTGCTACTTATCATCGTATTCAAATTTGCATTTATCCTAAGTCATTAATGTATGGAAGAGGCATGCCATTTAGAGGAGTCATTTCTAAGTTTCTCTCAGAACCACCCCTTTTTTCGCAATGCAGATATTAAAAGAAAGGACATCATTGTATATAATGTGATTTTACTATTTGACATGGTTGTCCCAGAAAAGATTGAACATGAAAATTTTATGATTTTATGGCTTTCATGAAAACATTAGCTTTAAGCCCTCAAGATTGGAGCCTGGTTGGTCAGAAGCAGTAAGATTGGTATCATTCATTCAAGCTGTGAAGTTGATAAGTCGAATCATTTTTGGGACATCTCATTAGTACTCAGTGACGTAGATAAAGGGTTGGGGGAGTTCAGAGGGTGTGGACCCCTCCTTAGACAGCGACATTCGCCTAAATAAAGGTAATTTTTTCTGTTTTCAGTGAAACTTTAAGCAATTTTTACCTTCAGCCCCCCCCCAGAAAAATTTCTGGTTACCCACAGATAATACTTAAAAGTAGTGGTATTCAAGAGAACCTTTTTGGTAACAAAAAAGCTGACCACTTTTGGCAGCATAATAAAAACAAATACGTCTAGTTTCAATAATAGTATACTTTCAAGTGTCATGGTAAACATGAATTATTTTCTATTTTCGTTATTGGAGAAGGAACAAAATGGGATCGCTTGGCTGAAAAATCAGTATCCGATCTTTTCGTGGAAACTTTTTTCTAAAATGTTGGCAGTCCAGATGTACTTACATGAATGACTGGACTATCTATTTGCTCACAGCAAAATTTTGCAAGAGCTCCATTGAATTTCCGTCCCGGCTCCTCTTACTTTTGTTTTTGGGGGGCTTCATTTGATTATTTCAATGATCCATTTAATTTGCCTGTAGATCTGACAATCTCTCTTCCGTCATACTGCAGATAGGCACCCTTCACAATAACACCAACAACAACAACAACAGCGACAACAGTTAAGTCGGGTGACAACTTTGCGTTCCTGTAAAGGTTATTCAAGATACCTTCAGCGTACGGTGCGGGGGTACTTTACTTTCCTCACAGAGGGAGCCTTCTCTGCATATAATGCGGATCGGGAGAGAGACAAAAGACGCACATTTCACAACTTGACACTTTGTTGGGTCGAGCAGCTTAGCGTGTACTAACGCTACGTTTTGTAGCTTACGATAACGCACTTGAGCATGTCGTAATTAATTTGATCGTCTTCAGTCCCTCCCCCCCCCTCTGCCACCCCTCCCCCCTCCTGACGAGCCACCTTGTAGCATACCTCACACAACTTCGTTTCACTGTCTCCGACTTGAAAATAGACTGATAAGCATAAGCCCACTGTGGGAGTAGTTAGTTCGCCTCATCCGAACTTTCTCAATAAGCAGCGAGCTTTCCCTCTCCGCGTATACAATAATTGCTAGTACATATTTTACTACTTCGTCAAATCGATCTGTTTGGGGGTCGGGGGCCCCTCTAATTTACAAAACACGCAGCCATCCAGCCGCGAAACTTTAGTCGGAAACTTTGCTGATGAAAGGATAATAAGTTTATGAATATGAGTTATGAGTTGCATTGTTGTTCTCGAGTTCGGGAGGATTCCATTGTTCCCGTCGATCCACGGGAAGTTTGTGTTGATCAAGAAAATAAATAATAAAATGCTTTTTTTTATAAGAACGTGTGTATAGTTTGGGTTTGACGTCACGGCCATGATCTGCGAGTGTATCACAATGTACTCTGGATCAGTGGAGTAGCCAAGGGGGGGGGGGGGGGGGGGGGGGTCCAGGGGGTCTGGGACCCCTCCCCCCAAAACACCAACATTTATCCTAAAAAAGGTCATTTTTTGCGTTTTCAGACAATTTTGACCAAATTGGTATCTTTGGACCCCCCCCCCCCCCATGACAATTTTCGGACCTCGGACCCCCCTAAAAAAATTCCTGGCTACGCCACTGCTCTGGACAAAACATGTGTGGTGTTTAGACCATCCTGAACCCATACTCTTAGAGTCGTTCTGACCCAAGTTTCGAGTTTTCTTGAAGCCTCAAAAAATTGACAATTTACATCAAATTTCCCGTACTTAGAGACAAAAAAGTTGATAGGTTGAAAATTCGCCCCCCCCCCCCACGGGGAACATCAACCTATTTTCAACCAAATTAATTGGGATGAGGAAGAAAATGTTCAAGTCATCTTTAAGCTCACTTTATGCAATTTCAGAATTTGTAATTTTTTTTTGGGAATCATCCCACATATAATTGATGAACTTCAAAATTCAAAGAAATCAAAGGAACGTGTGTTGGGGTTTTTTTTGGAATGTTTTTAACTTAATATTTTTTTGGAAATTTCCTAACCAAACATTTAAAAATCAAAAAATTTAAAACACATTAAAAAAACATACATACTTTAGTTTCTCAGAGAATACTGGACAAGATGATTCTGACAAATTTGAAAAATATTAAAAAATAAGCGATCAGCAATGATCTTAAGTTGGGGTGAAAATTAACGCCCCTTAATTATCAGAAGGTGTAAAATACCTTCGTAACACAAAGGGTTTGGGTCACTCTGTTTTTTTGTTTCTTTCCCTTCTTTCAATTATATACCTCTTTATTCATCTTTCTGCAGCTTATTGCAGCCTCATAATGTTATTCGTAGGGACGGTAAATGGGGCTCTGGCAAACTTTTGTTGTAAGGAAATGAATAGTCAAATCTGATGTAAAGACCAGCGAAAATCACGAAAATCACACTAAAAGTCTAAAATTCAATAATAAACTAACAAAAATGCTATAACGGCAAGACCGTAATGTCGGTTCAACGCGGGTATCATGGGGAATTCCTGTCTAATATGTTACTTTCTCTACGGAAACATAGAGGTATGTCTCAAATTAGATACGAATCTCCCATGATACCTGCGTCTCTCCCGCCATGAAGCCCAATTCTGAATAGGAATTTAGTGATTTTTTAGTGTACTCATCAATCGTTTTTACAGGTTTTAATGCAAGTATCAACTCTTCAGTCCCTTGTGGCAAAATTTTGCAAGAGCCTCAATTGAGAAAATTAGCAACAATGGATGAAAGTTGGGCACAAAATTCGACCTTTGAAGATCTTGAATTGGCAAGCGGGATGTTTGTAACGGGAAATAGGGGGAGGTCCGTGAGCAGAAAGAACAAAAGTCTGGAAATCAGAGCATTTACAAAAAGAGATTCGTGTTGTTGTTGGAGGGTAAAATCTCACCGGCCATTACCACAGCTTCCGTTGTTTTACGTCTTATTTCATCGGCACACGATCAGAATCAGAGTTGTCACGTTTCTCGTCAGATTTTTTCCGAGCGAATCATATCTTGTTAGAAAATCCTTTTTGCCTAGTGCATCAGTGGCGGCTCGTGCTATTTGGCAACAATGTCTTCACTCCATTTGAATCTATGTTTAACAATCGATTGTTAGTGAAGCGCTGCTTCACTTTTGAATCGATTGTTTTACATACAATCAAATGGAGGTATGACATTGTTGCCAAATGAGGCAGTTGCAAGGGTCTAAAATGTTGTGTTTTTTATAAAGAAAATTAAAGTACTTGATGAGCTGAGAACAAAGATACCTTTGATTTCTAGTTAAGTCCTATTGTTCCGGAGATAAGATTTTGACCCAAAATACATTGTTTTAAATGGAAATTCCTCGTAGTGACGTCACTACGCTCACGATTTTTAACAACTTTACACTAGTGTATCTCCAAAACCGTGACACTTATGAAAAAACCAAAGCCACCACTGTCTTCAGCTCATCAAGTACTATCATTTCCTTTATAAAAAACTCAACGTTTCAGACCCTTGCAACTGCCCCATTGCTCAAGCCGCCCCTGTAGTGCATGGTTGTTGATATATTTCTCTTTTTTCGATTATTCTCACTGACCAAAAGTCGTACAATGGTCTGTTGATCGAAAAAATGTTGACTAAAAATTAGTCAAAAAAAATTAATAAGTAAAACTCATTGTTTTGTCCTTTTAAGCTTGATTTAAAACTTTTCAGGGACATTTAACGGTTGCATTTACTTATTTGAAGTCTTAACTGTGATTGAAATTGGTCTTGGAAATCAGTGGCGTAGCGTGCAATTTGGCAACGTTGTAACATGTACATTTAAACCTATGTAAAAGGTCAGATGCAAAGGTGTTCACCGAACACACAATAGTTCGATCTTTTTAATAGGTTTAAATGGACACACTGCAACGTTGCCAAATTGCACGCTACACCACTGTTGGCAATGTATAAATGGTAAAATGAAGAGAAAGTTACTTTTTTAGTTTTGACCACTTTTTGACGACTTCGGACCAGAGTGCGTCGATGGAAACGTCTCTCAACTTCTTCAAAGATTACAGTTACCCATATATAAATCTCAAGAATCGTTTCAAAAGTCTCAATGAAAGCCACATTTTTTCTCGTCTAACTGACTTAATTTTCTTTTGATGTTGAAGAGACAACCTTCGTAGAGATGTTATAGTTTTTTTTCATCAATGAAGTTAGAAAATAAATGTATTCAGTTTAAGAGTGTGAGAATCAAACATATTCAAAGTTATTTACGGGTATGAATCTCAAATATGTTCTATTATGTATATCAAGCATAGACCAATTTTTTTTCTCATTCAACTTTTTGATTCCTCAATTGATGTGGAAACAATTATCTTTGTAGAGAGGTTACTTTTTACTTTATCGGAGATATAAGAAATGATTATGTTTCAAGAAATGGGTCTGTTTCAAACTTGTGCTACAACGATAAGGAGTGTTTCATCGTATGTCAAATCGCCCGAAAAGTTAATTGGTGGCATCAGAAAGTCATGAAATGCGATAGTAAACTCACAAAAGACGTTTAATGAAATTCATTAAGATGGCGGTAAAATATCGAGCAATCTGTATGCATGCACCTTTAACATCCAATGATTACCAACGTTGACAACCTCATAGCTTCAGAGGCTATGTGTTTATTTACGTTGTGATTGGGTGTGATTGATATTGTGAGGTTGGTTATCCTTGGATGTTCGTGGTGCATGCATACAGATTGCTCGATATTTTACTGCCATCTTGGATTTCATTAAACGTCTCTCGTGAGTTTCATATTGCATTTTATGACTTTCTGATGCCACCAATGGACTTTTCACGCAATTTTACATAAGATTGAACACTCTATTGCGCTGTAGCAAAAGTTTGCAACAGACCCATTAAGAACCCTCGCTGCAAGCCTCGGTAAAATTTTAGCAAATATTTGGTAAACATAATTTTGTTATGTAAAAAATGAGTAACATTTATGTATAAAAATTTTCTAAGAGCCGTCACCAAAAAATGCACCTTTTTTATGTAAAATTTAGGTAAAAATGTGAGGTTAAAGAGCACTTTTCACCTAAAGAGCAAGCCACTTATTTATGATCAGAACAGTGTTGCCAGATTGGGGTAAAAAAGCCGTACGCTCTACATTGATTTAAATGGGGGCGATACGGCTTTTTACCCTCGATCTGGCAACACTGGATCAGAAAAAAAAATCAGATCAAGCATAAAGGGGAAATACAAAATAATTTTATCGAGATTTGATTTAGCTCATTCTGAACCGAATAAGCAAACCATCGTATCGGTATTCACAGATTAAGTTTCCCTTAACTGGTCCGCCGCTTAATATGAACTTTTTAAAGCGATCAAATACAGGTGTTCACTGTTCAAACACACTTCATCTAAAACACCGAAGGGAAAAAAACTAATGAAAATTAACCTAATCTGATGAAATCACTATTTTCGTCGCAGCTTATTATAACCTTCAAATGCCTTCATCCTTCAAATCGCAAGCCGTTTGTGCAGAGCTGCCTAAGATTGTGGTTTGCCTGCGACGAATACATACAAATGGAAATGTGGGAACAAAAAAGTACATTAATGTTCTCAGCTGATCCCAACTGAAATAGAGGCTTATGCGCTTTCGGGATTCTTTATAACCTTTGGCATTTTGGCTAATTCGGTCGAGTTTGTCGGGGTCCTTGTTAGTTCCAATGATAAAAAGAAAGGTGAAGATAAACTTATTTTACCGAGTCTCCATAAAAAAGGTAAAAAAAAATCCTACTTCTACTCTCTTTTCAGCAGCCCCCAAATAAATTGTTGGACTATTAGCGTCCGCCCCTTGCCACCCCCTCCCCCCCGCCCACCAAACTTTCTGCATTTCCCTGAATAATATCAACTCACCTCCCCTTTCGTACTTCACAAAGCTAGTGTTGCAAGATTTTCCTATACAAATGACTAACTTTCACATATTAAGATGCTTCCACAGCGTTTAGTGCCGATTTCTTTCACCAGAGCGCTACCGTTCAATTAATGTCAAATCAGGTGCCGAAAGTAATTTATATTTGAGAAAACGGAGTGTCAGCCCTAGATAATTATCTGAAGACGCAGTATCTGCAAAGTATTTCGTCAGTAATTTCAAAGATAAGGCTGCAATTACAAAACATGAATTATTGAATTTCGAAAAAAGAATCGATTTGCGATATTCCATATTTTGGTATTTTCAGCCTTATTTTTGAAGTCATTGACAAGATATTTAGCATCAGAGACGTTCTTCAGATGATTATCTAGTAACTGACTCCGTTTTCTCCAGAGACAAATAGAGACGGAGCACTACGTAAAATACATATGGGGAAGATTTGAGTCACACTGAATTTTCGGGAATCCAACAAAATAACGTGTAAAACAACAGTCAACGCCTTTTGATGTCGCATGGTGTTGAACAGTGACATTCAGTAGACACAGGGGGGGATAGGCTAAGAAGTGTAGAAGAGGGTGCTCACCATTCAACACCAAGAGAAATCAGAAGGGTGTTGACTGTTGTTTTGTTGAGTCCGCGAGAATTCAGAAAAGCCTCTGCTGCGGCCAGTTAATGCTCCGTCTCTGTTTGTCTCTGGTTTTCTCAAACATAAATTACTTTCGGCCAAGCAATTTGACATTAATCGAACGGTGGCGCTCTGGTGGCAGAACTCGGCACTAAACGCTGGAGAATCACCTTACGTCAAATGGGAAAACAAATCGGATAACCATCATAAAAATGGCAACACTGCCAAAAAACAGAGTTGTGCTTTCTTCCTCCTCTTTTCTCTGATTGCTCTCAATCCGCACTGCGTACCGAAGATTTCATTCCCTTGTTTGATTACACTGATTTAGGCGCGGGTTCCGCGGGAGGGGAGGGGTGAGGGGGAGGGGGAGGGGGAAGGGGGAGGGGAGAGGTGCTGTAGTCCCTCTTTGTTTGCTCATCATGCGGCAAACCTCTCTCTCCCCGCACACCGTCCTGAAGTAACTGACCACCCTCACTCGGTTCGCTGAATGCAGAAGGAACTTTGCATTATCTTACAGCTGCAGGGTTAAAAGATTTTGCAGGAAAACCCTTCAGACCATTACATACACTGAAAAAAAAAGATTACTAGAAGCATGAGAATAAGTGAATCTGTGGAAGGGATAGTGCAATTATCAGAATTCTAGTGTTTGTACCAGACTTCTTGAAAAGTTCCAGGAAATTATAGTTCAATAACCATTTCCTGGTATAATTAGCACCAAAATTTTCTGGTAAAAGTATACTAGACTTTCTGTCGTTCACATTTCGATGTGCTTCAGGTAATACGCTTTAATTTCAGTGTACATAGTTAAAGTGACTCTTTGGTAACAACCCAAGGGCCCCGAAGGTACTTACAATGTTCCCAAAAGGTTTTATTCTCATAACGACTTAAAACAAAATCAAATTGGGAGTGGCGGCTCGTGTAATTTGGAAATCATGCAAGTTTTCCATTTAAACCTATGCAAAAGTATCGATGTCTTGGGGGTGCACTTGCACCTCCTGAAGATCGATTGTTTTACATAGGTTTCAATGGAGAGAATACATTGTTGCCAGATTGCACGCGCCACCACTGCAAATTGGCAACAGAAATTATTTTGCCAAAATCATAGGGTATTTTATTGTTGTTGTCGTTGTTGTCGTTGGTTTTTTTTTTTTTTTTGTTTTGTTTTTTGTTTTTTTTTTTTAATCGCTGAACAGCAATAATATACAGAGTAACCTCGACTATCCAGACGGTTCGGGAACGGGCACATCTGGATCCCAAAATATCTGGATAATCAAATTCGAGGGAAGAAAATTCCAAACGACGTGAAAAATGCGCTTGTAATTATAGCGAGATGTGCACTATTAGGGATGCGAACTTTTAAATTGAACATATACATCGGTGCAATGGGGCTCTTGCAAATTTTTGCTGTAAGGAAATCAATAGTCGAATCGGATGCAAAAACCAGAGAAAGTCACGAAATTCACACTGAAAAATCTAAAATTCAGTAATAAACTTACAAAACTGCTCTAAAGGCAAGATTGTAATGACGCTTCAACGCAGGTATCATGGGAGATTCCTAGTGTCTAAAATGTCACTTTCTCTGCGGAAACACAGAGATATGTCTCAATTTAGATGGGAATCTCCCATGATACCTGCGTCTCTCCGCCATTACGGCCGATTCTAAGTGTGAATTTCGTGATTTTTTAGTGTGCGCATCATCATCTTTACAGGTTCTTATGGCAACTATTCAATCCTCTATGGCAAAAGTTTGCAAGAGCTCCATTGTACATATGTACAATAGAACAACTGCTGAGCGAAAACTGAAATCTAGATCTTGATAAAGTAGTTACGACCGATCGAAACGTATTTCCCGATCACGGTTCGGTTAGGTTTTCCCCGGTTTCTCTCTTTCAAGTTTCGAAAATCGTTTCCGAGACCCCGTCCGGATAATCGAGTGTCCGGTTAGTTGATGTCCGGATAATTGAGGTTACATAATATTGAATATAATGAATGAATGAATGAGTCTGTTGCGTATTTTTTTTTTTTTTTTTAATCATAATACTTACTTGCTTGTGGAACAACCCTCGTATTACGAGAATGGTATGACTCTAAACGCAACATTCAAATGTTTGTAAGTTATGTTGTTGTTTACGTAAACGCGGTGGTTCCGTCGTCGATATAGCTGTACGAATATCAGCACGTATATCACAAATCCATACTATATCCACACAAATCCATACTATATCCAAACATATCCATATGTATTCATACATATCCACAGAGGGAGCGGGCTTATAAAGTGACAGTATTCTTGTTTTCCTTTTCACAGGTTGATAGTTAAAAAGGTATAAGAACTTACAAGCATTAGATTATTAGAAGGATTGTTGGAGCGATGCGAATCCTGTGCACGAACAGAAAATTTGCCAGGGTTGGTGAAAAAGAGAGGTGTTCAAAATAATATTTTAGGTCAATCTGGGCGACTGCAACCCCCCCCCCCCCCCCCCCCCCCCGCCCCCCTCCTTCCAGCTGACAGCCCTAGTCTAGGGTGACTCTTATTTTTGAAAGTTTCGAAAAGTTAACCTCCAGTTCTCTCAAAACGTGCTATGAGGCATAAAAATCAAGAATATTTGTCGAAAAAAAAAATTAAAATTTTTTTAGAGGTCTCTCAAGCGGCATAAAGGGCGTAAGTGCAAAATTTGCAACTACAGCAATAGTATAGTCAATTCCTTATGGAAAATGCAATTATGCTGTCCTACAGGACAAAAATGTCGTCCGTTTGACCGTCTCTTGAAGCGTTTAGCGGGAAAATGTCAATTAGAGAGGGCGCAATTGCAAGTTTGCGCGCGCGCAAACACACCCGCTTTTTACTATGTGAAAAATATTAGTTTGGTGGAAATTTTGGTGTTTTACGTATTGATTTCGAATGTTTCACAGTAATGTCACAAAAAACACCAGTACTGCCACCGAACTAGTACTTATTACAGTGTGAAAAATGGGTGTCGGGTACTGCTGCAAGTCGGCTACCGGGGGGTTCACCTTAGAATAAACAACCGAATTACACAAATTGCCCGAAAATTTAACAATATGCGGAAAGAATAAAATGGGATCAAAACTAAAACAATGAAATAAAATAAATAACCGTGGGACGTTCACCTTAGAAACCTTAGAATGAACTAAATTGTCGCACAACTAAAAAGGTTTGAAAAAGAAATTTTCGCATTATAATTTTTTCAAGTCATGGGCGGAAATTTTTCTGGACCATTTCCCTACATTTTTAGTGAAATGGGTTGCTACTTTGCAGTAAATCCTGAAATCTTCTTCTCTGCTCGTTACTTTTTACTTTCTCATTCTAAATGAAATTAGAAAAATTCAGAAAGTATTGCAAATGACGCCACAGACATTTTATGCATTTACCTCACCAAACTACATATATTTAAGAAATACTAAAATGTCATGGATAAACATTCTTTAGGATAGCGTTAGGCATGATGAGAGCCAATTATTTCATAATTATCATGATTGACTTAGTCCCAGCGGGCCAAGTATCGAAACAAAATGCTTACAAAATCTCTGCGCCATTGCAATACTTTCTGAATTTTTCTAATTTCATTTAGAGTTAGAAAGTAAAAAGTAACGAGCAGAGAAGAAGATTTTCAGGATTTACTGCAAAGTAGCAACCCATTTCACTAAAAATGTAGGGAAATGGTCCAGAAAAATTTCCGCCCATGACTTGAAAAAATTATAATGCGAAAATTTCTTTTTTCAAACCTTTTTAGTTGTGCGACAATTTAGTTCATTCTAAGGTTTCTAAGGTGAACGTCCCACGGTTATTTATTTTATTTCATTGTTTTAGTTTTGATCCCATTTTATTCTTTCCGCATATTGTTAAATTTTCGGGCAATTTGTGTAATTCGGTTGTTTATTCTAAGGTGAACCCCCCGGTAGCCGTCTTGCAGTAGTACCCGACACCCATTTTTCACACTGTAATAAGTACTAGTTCGGTGGCAGTACTGGTGTTTTTTGTGAAATTACTGTGAAACATTCGAAATCAATACGTAAAACACCAAAATTGCCACCAAACTAATATTTTTCACATAGTAAAAAGCGGGTGTCTGGTACTGGTACATTTCAGGGGTGTCGGCTACTGGGGCGTTTACCTTAATCGTTTTAGTTCAAGAGATTTTATGTTTTTTAGACGACCGTATTAATTTATTTCATTTTGAAATACAGAACAAGGCAACGATTACCACTAAAATTGCATTTTTCTGCTTCTGTGTCCATTGTATCCAGTTAATAATTTGACACACATATTTTCTAAATAAGGTGAGAAAGAGCGCACAATACGCCTTTGCACGTATGTAGAGAATATCCATTATCAATCTGTCTACCAACTGCGCGCGCGACGATCGTTCAACGTGCTGACCCGGCCGCGCGCCGCCGCTAAGCTCCTCGCGCGCGCAAACTTGCAATTGCGCCCTCTCTAATTGACATTTTCCCGCTAAACGCTTCAAGAGACGGTCAAACGGACGAAATTTTTGCTCTGAAGGGCAGCATTATTGCATGTTCCATAAGGAATTGACTATACTATTGCTGTAGTTGCAAATTCTGCACTTACGCCCTTTATGCCGCTTGAGAGACCTCTAAAAAAATTTTAATTTTTTTTTTTCGACAAATATTCTTGATTTTCATGCCTCATAGCACGTTTTGAGAGAACTGGAGGTTAACTTTTCGAAACTTTCAAAAATAAGAGTCACCCTACCCTAGTCATCCCTGGTACCTTTCCCTTTTTTCCGCCTTAAGTTACTTTTTTCTAAAATATCAATTTTGATCTTTGTAGAACCATACACTAAAATAGGTATAGGGTGAGTTGAGCCTCCCCCCCCCCACCCAAGCCCCCGTTCTAACAGCCTATGCATGTGTTCACGTCACCGTAAAATACAAAATTATTTTCTCCAGGTCAGTTGTAAAACACAGTTCAGATATCGGAAATGAAAATATGTATACAAACTTCTTGATAAAAAGACTCAACAAAGAAAGAAGCATTGAAATGCTTTTGGTCGAAAAATATCAAAATATATCTCTCCCAATGCACAGAGCATCGAGCAGGGCTATGCAGGTTCGAGGACCGAGGTGCATCACTAGGATCGGAAAGGGGTAGGTTCGAGGGGTGGGGGTGGATATCAGAGTCCTAATTTCATTTTCAAATCCCTTCGGATTCTTCCATCTCACGTCTGACTTCTCGTATAGTTTCCTCCACCGCTTTCCTCGCTTCTCTGATTATCTCCGACGCAGCGTTGCCAAATCTTAAGATCTCCTCGATTTACTTATTTATTTAATGTTGAACTTTTTCTGGTCAAAATCTGACAACGTCCGTTGTACGATGAATAAAAGGATAGAACCACTCGCTTCACAAACGTCCGTTTTCATTGCGACTTATTCCTTAGGTCTCCTCCTGAACCAGATATCGGAATCCCTCTTGGGAAAATGCGATGATTCTGAATTAAATAAACGAGCATTTTTATCTAATCAAACGGTCTGAATTTCTCTACCATAGTCAGCTATCGTATTTCTACTATTTTGATAAAATATGAATAACTTGAAATAAATCAATTCAATCGTTGAGACTCGTTAGCTTCATTTGAAGTGAAGTTGATTAACCCTAGCCTGACAAACATATATGGGTCTTTTAGACCCGAAGCTTCCTAAAAAGTTGTGCTTTTTTATTTTTTTTGTAGACCCTCAACACTTGTGCTTCACAAATAGCTCTACAAATACCATGAAAAACCCAATTTTTGCGTTATAAATAACAAAAAACAAAAAAAAAAAACAAAAACACAAAAAAACAGAAAATTCCAAGTCAAACGAAATTTTTACTCACCTCTATTTTCATAATTTACCTGTAGAATGACAATGGGGCTGTTGCACACTTTTGATATAAACGATTTCATTGTCGATTCTGGTGTATAGAAACCCTCGAGAAATAACAATGGCAGCACTAAAAACTTCCGAAATCCACTCCTAAACTCAATAAATGCTTTTGTTTGAAAGGTCTTAATGGTGGCTGAGGGCAGTAATATTTGGAGATTCCCATCTTAATTTCGCCACTCTGTCTATTCTGAAAAGCATAGGATGATTCACAGAGTAACCATAGTCACCAGAGTAGTGATCCACATCCGATAAATGGTACTGTGACATACCTAGTAACACTGGTGTCATGTCAAAGTCGACTCTTATTGATCACTTTTTGATGGAGTTACAGTATTGTTAGATGGGAATCTCCCATTATTACTACCCTCAGCCACCATTACGCCCTCTCAAACAAAAGTATTTATTGAGCTTAAGAGTGAATTTCGGAAGTTTTAAGTGCTGCCATCGTTATTTTTGAAGGTTTTTACACCAGAATTGCGACTTTAAAATCGCTTATGGTAAACAGCGCTGATTGCAACAGCGCCGTCCCGGGTCTTTTAGACTCGTTCCCTGGTTGGTACGTCCATACACGGGTCAAAATCTCATCTCAATAAACTTTAAATCCATCATAGAAAATTACCGAAAAATCGAGTGAAGAAAAATGTGGTAACTTTTTTACGAATATTATCACTTTTTGAGGAATTTTCCTGCAGGTTCCAGCTTTACTGTTGTATCATCTGCCAGGTAAAATTTGAGTTAAAAGTGGACTTTTTTGTTACACGTTTCGTTTACGGTTGGACATTATTTTTAGGAGCATTTATGTATGATGAACAAATTGTGATTTGGATTTGTCGTAATGCACAATGATGTAAGGGGCTTTCTCTTTAGACACTCTGTACATTAGAAATTCTAATGAGGTTATTTCCATCTGTAATCGTTTCCTATTATAAGTGGCGATAGCCACCCCGGTCAAGTTTAAAACCCCAGAAGCAGTTGGCTAGCGGGACCACTTATATTTTTTACGAACATCGCGAAAAAGGCTCTGAGCAGGATTTCTCGCATGTTCGGTTAAATACCGCTTATACCGTCGCTCAAAACCCCATAACCCCCTATATGGCCAGAACGGGCCCAAAAAGATCTATCAGATGGTATACTTCCGAAGAGTTTAACTTATTTCATTCACTTGTAAGGAAATAAACTCGAAAATAAGCATGGGCCAATCAGACCACCCTTCAGTGTTGCCACAGACCGAAACCTGAAACAAGTCCACACCATCACCGCTTGACACCAGGGACAAATCAAATCACAATAATCACATAACAGCAACACTGCATAACATCAACAACGGCTAAGTATCTTTATTCTGACATTTGACCCACGGTTTTCGTTCGAGTTTTAACAATTAATGACTGTCAAATGGGCCAAAGTAACTTAAATGGCTAAAACACTAATAGCGATTTATTCGCAGTATCAATAACCATCCTGTTTATCAACGGATGTGACTGAAAATTTGTGTCTGAGGGTTTTCGCGGTTGAGAAAACCGAATCTGAGGTCCGTTTTTACCCATTTTTAAATCCAAGATGGCGGCCAAATAGCGATTTATTGGCAGTCTCAATAACCGTCCTGTTTATCAACGGAATTAAATGAAATTTTGAGTAGGGGGTTTTCGCGGTCGAGAAAACCGAATCTGAGGTCCGTTTTACCTAATTATCAAATCCAAGATGGCGGCCAAATAGCGACCAACGGCAGTCTTAATAACCATCCTGTTTATCAACGGATTTGACTGAAATTTTGGGTCCGGAGTTTTCGCGGTCGAGAAAACCGAATCTGAGGTCCGTTTTAAACCATTTTCAAATCCAAGATGGCGGCCAAATAGCGATTTATTGGCAATCTCAAAAACCATCCTATTTATCAACGGATTTGACTGAAATTTTGGTCTCGGGGGTTTTCGCGGTCGAGAAAACCGAATCTGAGGTCCGTTTTACCTAATTATCAAATCCAAGATGGCGGCCAAATAGCAATTTATTGGCAATCTCAATAAGCATCCTGTCAATCAACGGATTTGACTGAAATTTTGGGTCCGGGGATTTTCGCGGTCGAGAAAACCGAATCTGAGAGCTGTTTTAACTCATTTTCAAATCCAAGATGGCGGCAGAATAGTGATTTATTGGCAGTCTCAATAACCATCCTGTTTATCAACGGATTTAAGTGAAAATTAGTTCCCAGGGGTTTTCGCGGTCGAGAAAACCGAATCTGAGGTCCAATTTTAATAATTTTCAAATCCAACATGGCGGCCAAATAGCGATCATCGACAGTCCCAAACTGTGGTCGTTAGAGGTCCCATAGGATCTATTAATCAACTTGGGTGGATCCGTAATTGTTTTAGTAAGTACCAAAAAGCTATAGCTACCGCCTCAAACCGCAGTGCAATCCAGCGATTCTACTTCGAGATATCGATTTTTCAAAGGCGCGCGGTCTTGCCAGATCGAACGTGAATAAGCACTGGTTTCACTGAAATCCGCTAATGTCGACTTCTATGGACTTAGCATGCGCCATGAGAAGTTGGATATGATTTTTTTTTATTTTGATGAAGGTCTTCAAGTGGCCTGAGGAGTCTCGGACCGAAAAGGTCCATCCCAGGGGGGCCTTGGCCCCAAATCGGGGGGCATCGATGCCAAGTTGCACGCGCCGCCTCTGACTCTGTCGTTGCTCAAAGAATGCCATGAAAAAAAAAAAAAAACAAAACAAAACAAAACCTTTGACTACAAAATCAGCTTGATATGTCACAAAAAAATCCAAAACCCTCTGGGTTTAAAAAAAAAGCCGGTCTAGTTTAAAAGAACTTTTTCTTAGGAATTGATACAAAAAAAAAAAAACAAAAAAACAAAAAAAAACAAAAAAAAAAACAAAAATCTGCTCCTAAATCTGATTAAAAAAAAAAAAAAAAAAAAAAAAAAAAAAAAAAAAAAAAAAATCTAATGATATATGCTGCGATCAAGTCTCAGGTTCTGTTTCATCTTTCTTCAATATTTCTTGTGACCACAGGTGTCATTTGGGCTTTACATTGCGTTTTACCGTCCAAACATTGAAGATCGGTCGTGTGTGTGTGTGTGGGGGGGAGGGGGTCTGCCAATATTAATCGCTGAAATACGTTTGATATCCGATGCGATCAAGTCCCAAGTGCACTCTCTTCCTACCACTTTAATCTAAGGTGCCCTTTAATAATGGGGGGAAAAAAACTTGAGCCGGCAATTTTTTTGCTCCTATTTCTTTGCTGATACCAGCGCTGATCTACGGAGGAATGTTAAACTGCGTTTTCCCGATGCAAATTAATTAATTAAGTAAAAGTAGATTCAAGTGAATGCTAAGTATGATCGTTGACCATATAACATTTTTCTGTTCACGAGAGAAGTAGGACCATTTAGGGTATCAAAATGTTCATTTTTGCCTATTTTTGTTCAAGGTGCTCTTAATTAAGTTTATTACAAGAATTTATGGTACTCAAGGATATTCATTGTACCATTTGAGTCATAACCGTGATGTTTAAATGGTTCATAACCAATACTCCAGTAAGCGTCACTCCGATATAGCCATACATCGATACTACATGGAGAATTGGTTGTGGACCAGTATGGACCATTATACTGGGGATAGCATATCCTCTGTTCATCAACGGTTTCTTATAGGTAGGTCATCTTCCACTCGTTTTCTTTAAAGCCATAATATGTTACAGTTATTACAAATTGTTGAGTAGACTGGTAAAATCTTTGTCCACCTTTTCATTTAATGAATCACGGGTCGACGATACGATGTGAAATTGAAACGGGATAGACGAAGGAAGCAAAAAAATTGCCGCGGCTCAAGTTTTTTTCCCCCCATTATTAAAGGGCACCTTAGATTAAAGTGGTAGGAAGAGAGTGCACTTGGGACTTGATCGCATCGGATATCAAACGTATTTCAGCGATTAATATTGGCAGACCCCCTCCCCCCCACACACACACACACGACCGATCTTCAATGTTTGGACGGTAAAACGCAATGTAAAGCCCAAAATGACACCTGTGGTCACAAGAAATATTGAAGAAAGATGAAACAGAACCTGAGACTTGATCGCAGCATATATCATTAGAATTTTTTTTTTTTTTTTTTTTTTTTTTTTTTTTTTTTTTTTTTTTTTTTTTTTTAATCAGATTTAGGAGCAGATTTTTGTTTTTTTTTTTTTGTTTTTTTTTTGTTTTTTTGTTTTTTTTTTTGTATCAATTCCTAAGAAAAAGTTCTTTTAAACTAGACCGGCTTTTTTTTAAACCCAGAGGGTTTTGGATTTTTTTGTGACATTAATCTATTTCGTCATGTGTTTGGTCTTTGTATTTGCGTTCTTTTATCTACATCACGTGACAGTCATAACGCCAAACTGCACGGGAAAAGAAGAAAAGTTACTCCTTGACCCTAACCTAAAAATATTTCACAAAGGTTCCGCAGGTAATCTCTAGACTGCCACTTCATCTATAAATCTATACGTGTATCTCGTTGATTTCAACCTGATATTCTAGTGAGGAACTGATTTTAAGAACAGGCCTTTAGAGGCAAAGCCCAAATTCATCGATCTTTAAAAACAAAATAGTATTCGCCCAATTATCCCCTTTCTCCGATAATTTGCTTGTTCCCAATGTTTAAACGTTTACATTTTGAGACGGAATAATTGTAAATAGTCCGTGTACTACGGAGTTAGGAGAGAAAATATGGAAGTATAAACAATTCCAAATTAGGAATTCGCATGCAAAGTTCCCATAAACTATTGACGTATTTATCCCAGCCTCGATCTTTGGTCGGTACTTAGAGACATCGATTAGTTGTCAAAAATTCGCCTCCATGAAGCACTCACTTCGCTGAAACAATAGACCGGGAGAGAGAGAAGGGGGATAACCCGGTAACATGCATAAGATACATAAAGAGTTTATGCAAATCGCAACACAGCGGGGTATAGCGTATAGCCCGAGACTCGCTAATTTGAAATCGTAACTTTACCAGCACAGCTGAGTCATGATAAAATGTCGGCGAACTAAGCCGGCCGAGTCAGAGAGAGCCTAGGCGCAACTCCAGTGTTTTAATTTGTACACTCGGAAAAGTATTTATTCGATTTCAATGGAGATTATCGTAGCTACGACGCGTAGCTTTTCATTATTAATCTAATTTATTTGCTCAGTCAGTGTTAAATGGTAATATGAACGCTAATGCAGAATTTACTCCCACACAGTCGCACAGAGAAAACGGCATCGCACCGAAATAACGGGCGTATACTCCGCTCGAGCTGGCTCAAATAAGGGTCGCTGCGAGGTCATTCAAAATACGATTGAAACGGTATCAATGATTCTCTCTCTTTCCTAATTTTTGGATCTGGGGTGGGGGTTTAGGAGCCTTTTTCAAACAATTTTAATACATGGTATTTTATGTACATTGTGTACAGCTGTTAACGCACCTACATTTCTGATAATTTGTTTTTATTTATTTTTCATTTATTTTTTTATTTATATATATTTTTTTATAATTTTTTGTAAATATTTATTTTGATAGTTAATTTTTTTTTTGCCTAGGAATATCATTTGAGAATTGATATGTATGAATGGCTGTATATTCTTTACCCGTGAATCTAAGTCAGTAATAGTCATACATATTCAATGGAACTGATGGTTTTTTTTTTTTATGTGAGTTTGTTGCTGTAAACTGGTTCTTTTGAGCTGGTCTAATCATTCCATGATTTTCTCTCTCTGAGAAAGCATTAGTGATAAGCAGAAATGCGTTCTAGATTTCTGCTTTAATAATTGAATCTTTCATTTTTCAAGAATTTGTACCCGTCAAAACCTCACTGAAAAAGAAGAGATGGGATATTACCAGTAGGTAGCAAAACGATATGTTAACCTAGGTAAGGAATGGTAATATCACCAGAATTTTAGTGTTTGTATCAATTGTACCATAATAATTCTTGAAATTTTGAAGAAATTCTTGTATCTTGACCATATTCTGATTGTAACACCCGAATTTGTTGGTAACAGTACTAGACTCTCCAAGGTTCACACATCGTTATTTTCAGTCGATTATACATCGGAAATAACCCTCCACAATGCTGTAGCAAAAGTTTTCAACAGACCCACATTATTGGCATCAAAGAAAAGTCCTGTTTATACCGTGCCATCAATTGGGCTCTTGCGACCTTTTGCTACACAGGATTGAAGAGTTGATTCTTGCATTTTTATGCAGGTTTTTACCTGTAAAAATGACGATGAGTACACTAAAAAATCATGAAATTCACTCTCAAAATCGAGCTTAGTGGTGGCTCGACGCAGGTATCATGGGAGATTCCTATCCAAATTGAAACATACCTCTGTGTCTCCAAAGAGAAAGTGGCATATTAGATAGGAATCTCCCATGATACCTGCGTCGAACCGCCATTACGATCTTGCCATTTATGTAGTTATGTAGGTTTATGACTGAATTTTAAACTTTCTCAGTGTAATTATCGTGATTTTTGCTGGTTTTTATATCAGAATGAAGTATTCATTTGCTCATAGCAAAATTTTGCAAGAGCCCCATTCCCCTATTTTTGGTGATTTTTGGGCATTATATTCTTCAAAACTCCATCCAATTTGCGTCGATTCTATATATCATACCAACCATGAAGTAGAAATGAGAGTATATCGCAAACTCAACGCTTCCGCTGCCACAGGGACGGATCCGGGATCCTCATCCCTCAACGACGTCTTCACTGATAATTATTGAGCGATGACATCTGAAAGTCATTTCTCGCGTCAACCGTGACGACTGACTTGAACTTTTCGCGGGTTTAAAGTTGAGCTTAATTAAACTTGCTCTTGCACTCTGCACCCGCCGCCGCGCCGCCCGAGAGAGACGAATCATCGTTTCGTTTCACATTTTTCGCGGATTACAAGAAACGGAAGACCCCCCGCCCCTCCCCTACACCCTGCACCCTTCGCATCACCCTGCAATACACCCTGCGATGTTACCCTGCAGCGGAACTTTATTTAGATGGTAACTTTTTAAATTTAAAAGTTGAGCCGTGCGCGCCAACTTATTTAGAGGAAATGCTCTCTGAACAGAAAGGATCAAGAGGAAGTCGTAGAGAAAAAGTGGGAAGAGAAGGTTTGGGGGAGGGGGGAGGGGAGGGGGCGTAAGAGGGGAGGGGGGGCTGGTTTCGCTCAGCGCGTCAAATTTTACGCATTTGCTAAAAAGTTGAACTCAGCATTCTGGCGAAGCTGTTAGCATACTCGATTTAATTCATCATATTCCATCCCTCGAAACAAAGCAACATATGTCGACGAAATTCGGGGGTTTAATTTAGTCTATTAGCCGGAGAACGTGCACACTGCACGGTTGTGCATGGTATATAAGAATTTCTTAGGCAGGCTAAGCATAAATTGAAAGGGAAAGGAACTGAAGGGGGGTTGATTGCTTACTTTTTATCTTACGCCGCCATTTCTTTCAGATTCTTGATTTAGACTTGAATATTTTAAATAAATAAATAGGAACAAAGGTGGGGCACAAAGCTATGAAAACTTGAAAATTAAGGGGAGACGCTTCGGGAAAAGAAAGAACCCATTTTCAATCAATGAAAAAAAAATGAAAAGAGAAAAACATAGTGAGTGTCAATGCAAAAGGAAAGAGCAACTGACAAAAGCAACGAACACCAACAAGCGATTAGAGACAAACACAGACCAAAGAGAACATAGAGTGGACTCACTCCAGTAGCCTTGGTTGGAAAAAATGATGTTAGTTGCAAACCTTGTCTCTTTCCCTAACAAAGCAAATCATTCCAAGTAACGATCCCAAAAAACCATTGGTCTCCCTTGACCCATTTTGTCCCATTTTACATGTATGAAGCAAAAATAGGCCCTGCAAATCGGTATAAGACGATGAAGTGTTTCGACAGCTTCCATGATAACTCGATACACTTTATCAGCATCTCAAAATGATTTATTGAGCACGTTACACACTTATTTGTAATTTGTATAGGTGGACGGGTGGTGGTTATTTGCGATTTCAAAATCATGGTAAAACCCTTTTTTCTCTACGAGAAATCGCCGGTGTCTCATCAATCGAATTTACATCGTAGGGATAAAACTGCTACAAGTAAAATGCTAACAACTTAAAGATAAACACTAACCATAATAAGCAAAGGGTAAATGGTATTTGGGGAAAGTAATACGAGTTTATCACGCCTTGATCTGATAAAGATTTGGTCGGTGTCCGATGGTAAATCTTCCAACATCTTGCTGCGCAGAATTACTTATTTAGGAACATGACTTATGGCGTTTGCCATCAAATAATAAAAACCCAAAAATTCAAACCGGAATTTTTCTTGGCCCCAAGGTCACCTGCAAAAAGTATCGTTGAAAGGACACCGCTAACCGAGAGTAGCTCTGTCAAGAGGAACGATGGTGAAATGAGATTATCATAAAACGTAAATTTAAGGAAAGTAGGAATGACCTGGATCTGGGGACCTGGGTTGGGAATATGGTATACATTTGAACTCCGGCCTCCTCACCTCATAATTTATACTCTCAGCACAGTGGCGAAGCGCGCAATCTGGCAATGTTGCAATTTCTCCATTAAAACCCATGCAAATTATCGAGCCACTGGGTGTTCAACGGACGCCCTTGCATTCGACCTTTTACATGGATTGCCATGAACAAAATGCAATATTGTCAGATTGCACGCTTCGCTACTACCTCAGCATCAAGAACGAGCTCAGTAATCTAACAAATGACTTAATGCCACGCACCGATACACAATGGGAAGAAGTGTGGAATTTCCCGGACATTTTTTCATGGAATAAAATCAAGACTATGAGCAATTAATGGCAAGATAACTCAAAACTGCGTTTCATAAACAATTTCACAGCTTAAAATAAGTCAAATATCATGGTTTCCATACAGAAAATAACGACTTTAAAGTGTTTCTGAAGCAAAAAACGAAAACTTCCTATGTCCTGAAAAAGTCTTGTAACGGACCAGTGTGCCTTGAGCTTTGGAACCCGCCAATTGCGAATCAAGTTAGTGCTTTATGTTAGTTGTGGAGCTCAACCGATAATCTTTGTCTAATTTCCAATGTCCATTCCTTCCATTCCAAACGAAACTTGCTTAAGACGTTGCAAATTGTGACTTTAAACTTTAAAACGCTTCCGTCAGTGGGAAGGCAAAAGCTCTCGATTTTGTTTTCACTCCATTTCAACATGCAATAAAATTAATAAAGTTGAAATTTTTACAAAGGCTTACAATTCAAGCCTCCAGGCCCGTAACCAGAGGGGGGCCAGGGGGGGCTCACCCCCCTAGAAAATTGTGAACCCCCCTGGAAAAATTTGTTTTACCATGTAGTGTATTAGAAATTAAACCACAATAGCCCCCCCCCCCTGAAAACACACGAGCCCCTCCTGGACAACATGCCTGGTTACGGGCCTGCAAGCCTCACCTCCACTTCTGAAATACGAGCTTTAGACTAATATACTTACACATAGTTATGGGTGATTCCGCAGTATTAGGATTTTCATCGACCCTGTCGAATTTCTCTTAGATTGGTACGGTACAGCGTTGTAATTAAATGCTGATGACATCATTCAATCCAGAATTTAGAATACTTCGAAGTCAAACAGTATTTTGAACGTAAGATTCTTAAGTTCTGGGTCTTAAGAATCATGGATTTAAGGGCGTAAAAAGGCATGCAACCCTTGTATTACCAAGGTGTTATACCTGATAAACTAATGAGGGGGGATACCGCAATTTTCATCCTTACTTAAAATCATTGTTGATGGCTCATTTTTTATTATTCTTCAAATCTGTAGAAACCATCTTGTCCAGTATGATCTAATTAATAATTAATGTATTGTTTTTTTTTCAAATCCTTCTAATTTTAAATGTTTGATGAGGAAATTTTCAAAAAAGCACTAAATTCAAATATTCCAAAAATTGTAACCGTTCCTTTGATTTCTTTGAATTTTTAAATTCGGATGCGAGATAATCCCAGAAAAAATTACATATTCTGAAACCGCATGTGATAAACTATAAGATCACATGAAAAAATTATTAGGGGTGGTAGCACCACCGCTAATACATTACGGTGGCTAGCGCGGACCCCTTATACTTACATCAAATAACTTGAAAATGGCCCTCAGCAGGGTATTGGCATGAGTTCGGTAGATCATATTTTTTCTAAAATTTTCGCAGGGTGAAATTGTCCCCCTCAAGAGACTTTTTTTTGCCCATGAATACGTAAAAAATTTGATGAAGATGTCTGATTTTTTGTGAAAAGCTTTTAGATACTCTCGTCAGGGCTGATATGCACTGAAAAAACAAAGTTTATGTACAGCCGAAGCAGCTTTTTAAAAATTAAAATAGCTTCGCAGAGCAAAAGTTCAAGCTGTTGCGGAGAAAGTTGCAGGTGTACTAAAGCACTGCTTCTTTAGAGTAACAGCCTCTTTTCTAGATTTGGCTCTACCGAAGTAGTGCTTCAGGACAACCGCAACTTGCTCTGGTAGAGCTAGGACTTTTGTTCTGCGAAGCTATTTTAAAAAGCTGCTTTGGCTGTACATAAACTTTGTTTTTTCAGTGTGGAAGCTCAAAGTGGTTTGTTCAAATTTTCGTTTTTTATCTTTAAAAAACTGACCTGGGGGGGGGGGTGAAAATTCACGCCCCTTGGTAACAACAGTTACAGTGGCGGCTCATGCAATCTGACAGCCGTGCACTTTTGCCATTTAAACGTATGCAAAAAGATCGATAATAGGTGAGACGCTGGGCCTCACCAAGTAATCGATTATTTTACACAGTTTTAAATGGAGGAAATCCATTGTTGCCAGATTGCACGAGCCGCCGCTGAAGAGTTAATTAAATCATGTACCCATCAATGTAAATATTGGTCCACCATGGCAACTGGGAGAGGATGTTGGGGAAGAGACATGCTGATTTCATTTTGAAATTTGACAACCATGTCTGTAAAGATGGTTGCTTTCTCCTGTTCAGTTCAAGCAAAAAGAGCGTCAAACCATTTCGTGAAATACTCCCTTCTCTGTTTGTCATTCTCTCTTTTATATGTTTTCCTCCAACATTACGTAACGCACTGTTTAGCTTTTGCTCATCTTGCAAGAATACTAAATGCACTTTTTTTTGTCGACGCGCAAAAGACCCAAGAAACTTACATGCTTATTATACACTTTCAACCTAATTTTATCGCGAATTCATGTCACGTGTTTTTTTTACTGTGATGCAATGAGGCCATTTTCACCGAAACTTCTATTTTGGAGGGAAAGAAGCAGACGTATCCAAGCCTTAAAATATTGATACTATGGTTTCATATGGTCGAAATACTTCCAAAAAATGACTTTATCTAACCCGTTCATATATGTATGTGTATACTCGCATGGGGTCATGACAAATTCAGAGATTAGAAATTTTAATTTTATTTTAAACATTTAAGCGTTAAATCCAGCGTTCGTTAGTTATACATATGTATTTCACCTATACCTTCCAAGGTTTGGATCACTCAATTCCTTGCAGTTTCTTACCGATTGGGCAGCTCTGAAAGTAAGTTGTGATTCGGTTTTCGGTTCAAAAAGTCAGAGGCTCGGAGCGGTTTTCGATTCAAGGCTCGGTTTGGCTCAATTATATATTATCCCTGGCTCTAAGCATATTCATTATTTTTTTAAGCGTGCCGTATATATACGGTACGCTTTTTGTTTTCATTTTCATATCTAATATATAGGTTGCATGCTTTGCTTATGGCAAAACCTTGGCGGGAAAGGTTTGAAAAATTAAAAACGTGTTTTCATAAAACTGGTTTCATTAATTGTTAATTTATTGCTGCAATCCAGGAGGTCTCGGCGTCTATTTTCTTAAAATTGTAAAAGTTTTGGTATTCCTGTTAATTTCAATAAGTTATTAAGCGTCAAAGTCGAATTCCTTTGAACGAGAATTCCATACAGGTCCAGCAACCTAAGTCATTTGTGCCAACCTATGAGTCAAAATTCAAAGGCAGGAGGGGGGTGGAAACATCTCCCGCAGGAACCCTCTTTGCCCCTCGCCTTTGGGCTCCACCGGTCACAAGATTTCTTCACGGTGCATTAAGCGGTCGTAAATGTGTCAAAATCTGTTTGACGAGGGTTTCGGAAAGAAGTGACGGCGAGGTATTGATAAAGAGCGGGCGGGGAATAGAAAAGAGAGGGACTCGTTCATATCCTTAAGTAGACCTGTTTAGTGATGACGTCACGATCAGAATTGGTTCCAAACAAATGCTCTATCTCTCACTCTCGTTGATTTACCTATAAGAAATCAGATCCAAATTTTCGAACGCAAATTCATGCTAGTTAAAGAACAGTTTTCCCAAATATTATTGCACCATTAGATTCCACGTATTTTAAAGTATCTTTTCACTCTAACATAATTCCTAAAAGATCACAAGCGAATTTACAATCAAGCGAATTTATAATCACAGTTATACCGAAAGATGTTCTACGTTTTGTCCTCGTCTTACTCACGGTCTCTTATGGGAGTATCACCGCCATGACACTCAAACATTCCAACTTCTCTTCGTATCGAAGCTATTGTTCGAGGTATAACACATGTCGTGATGGTGCTGACTATATCCTAGAATTTTGTGCTCATAAAAAAGTGTGAGTGTGACAAGGACAAAACATAGGACTTTCTTTGATATAACTGTGATTGTGCATTGATGCGCGATGTTTCAAAAAGTTTGTGGTATATAGCGGGCTCATATTTTCTCACTGAGAAAAAAGTGGCTGTTAAAACCTGTAAGAATAGAGCCATAGATGATTTCGCCTTATTTCAATCATGAACCTATCGTGCTATAGTCCGCGCTTGAATCTACACGAATTCCGATTGTCCCTCTATGGAATTTCGATTATTTCTATGGGAAAAAAGCGCGGGAATATATCCTATCGGAAAATTCATTGAAACATCGGAAATTTTTATAAGGGACGTGGAACCCAATGGTGTGATAAACACACTGGTGCAAAGAACATGTTGTTTACTAGCACTTGTATTTGAAAATTTGGATCGTGTTTCAAATGGAAAACCCACGAGAGCGCGAGTGAGGCGGAGCCTTTTTTTGGAACCAATTTTTTTTCATGACGTCTCACTAAACAGGTCTTGGTCATGGAAACATTTGAAATTCTGGGGGATCGGCAAATGAAACCCCCTTTATGAGGTCTATGCAATCAAGGGATTTTTGAGGAAATTTTGGCGTTTTGTTTCGAAAAAAAGGTTTTTTAAAATCCAGAACAAAGGGACGGGGGTAAAATTCGCATTAATAGCTATAAAAAGTGAGAGGGGCTGTCACGTGTCCTTCCACCCCTGGACAGCCTTCTTGCTGCGGCTATGGAATTGACTCTGGAATAACTTATTTACCTATCCTAAAAAGTTTCTCGCGTGTACAGTATTTTTTACTGGAAGCTTCTTCAAATTTTGGAAATTATAGGTCCATATGAAACTTTGCTTCTCCACCAAAAAATGATATCGACCGATGGCAACAGAAAAAAAAAATAATATTACAATGAGTTGTAATGGATAATGGCTTAGTTTTGACTGTATAAACTTTCGATACTTTTCAACAATTAATGGGGAGGGGGAATGGGCTGTTGCAGAGACTTTTGCTCCAGCGCTTATAGAGTGTTCTGTATCATGTAAAATCGCGTGAAAAGTCCATTGGTGGCATCAGAAAGTCATGAAATGCGATAATAAACTCACAAGACGTTTAATGAACTCCAAGTTGGCGGTAAAATATCGAGCACCTGTATGTATGCCCACGAACATCCAAGGATAGCCAACCTCACAATATCGATCACACCCAATCACAATGTAAATAAAACACAACCTCTGACGCTTTGAGGTTGTCAACGTAGGCAATTCTTGGATGGTTAAGGGCATTGCTCGATACTTACCGCCATCTTGCATTTCATTTAACATCTCTTGTGAGTTTATTATCGCATTTCATGACTTTCTGATGCCACCCATGGACTTTTCACGCGATTTTACCTACGATGAAACACTATTTATCGTTGTAGCAAAAGTTTGTAACAGACCCATTAAATCCACAAACGCCTTAAACCTCCACACCTACTAATCTATACCCCTAGAATGCTTGACGTGTAAAGGGCACCTGAAATGGTTAGTTCTGTATATTAAAGATTATTTTTCATGAAAGCGCAGTGTTTCCATTTATGTATCTTACATATCTACATCGTGACAATCGCAATAAGTGCTGACAGCACATAAACGGAAAAAAAAGAAGAAAAAAAAACTGTTTTTATTTAGAATCACGGCATTTCCGAAAATGACGCTTTTTGACTTCAAAAGAACGCAACCTCATTTTTGATTCCTGAACAAGCCGTTTAAAAAGTGGAGGGATTTGAAATATCTATTGTCTATACTTTATGTGGGTAAAAAAGATCGAGCCTTATCAAATAATTTTCTTTTTTCAGCTTTCAATAGGTTTGTTGCAAACTTTTGCTACAGCGCTATAGAGTTTTGATTTTTATGTAAAATCGCCTGAAAATTACATTGGCGGCATCAAATAGTCATAAAATCCACTAATAAACCCAAAAAACGCATTATAAAGAAAGCCAAAATTGCAGTCGTAAAGCCGAACAATCTGTGCACGCGCATACGACGAACATCAAAGACAGGCGATCCATTTCCCCTTTTTCGTTATAAGGGGGGGGGGGGAAGAAAAATATCCTACAGTCAAACTGTGATTTTAAAATTGCATGGTCAAGATGTTTGTTTCTGTGAAGGGTGGCGGGAGCAAAATATCAAGAATATAGGGTGTTGCAAAACTTAAGTGCAAACTTATGGAGGTATTTTTTTGGGGTGAACATATTTATATAAGGCTTTATTTTCTACATGAATATGTGCTACAGATGTGTCTCTTCTGAGCTAAAGCCCTCCAAAGTTTTGAAAACAAAAAACAAAAACAAACACAAAAACCAACGCCTTTGACTCATCTCCTTATTCTAAATTTATTTTTTCATCATTTCTCACCAAACAAGCTCAATTGGACAGCACTTCTCACAAAGAACTGAGTGGCATTTTTGATAAAATTGAGTTATTGATGATAGACCTAGCAATACTGAATCTCGAAGCAACAAGTGCTTCTTCTAATAACAACTATTCCCGTCAAAATTCCAGGTAAAAGTGACTGGTGAGCCTCATTGAAGTCCTTGCCCATATATGTGTAAATGAGAACTTGGTGTCCCTTTTCTTAAAACCTTAATCCGAGTCACGTAAGGAACCAACTCCGACTTGGTTCCTTTTATAGAATTGGGAACGGACTTAAGTCCCGATTAACGGATTTTAAATATCAACAGTGTAAACCACTCTGCCGTTTGGTTTCCTCTTAGAGATTCGGTTTTCGGTGATTATGCCAAACAAAAAGAAGAAAGAACCAAGTCCTTTTAAACGCTAAAAATTAATTACTACCTTTCCTGCATAGCAAATTGCACTTTTCCGGTGTTGAAATGCAAAAACATAACACGGTAGTTGAATGAAATCAAAACGTAAGTAATCCCGAGTTTTTTGTTTAAATGCTAGCTCCTCAACTTTGGACTCAATTTTCTCGAGATCAGCTCCATGTCAAGTGGTTCCTCTTTGATGAATTACACTATGCAACAAAATTTGACTTTTGGTTTGTCCACGGGTTGAGACCTATTTTTTCTGACTCCTAGTGACCAAAGAAGTCAGAAAATGGCCATGAAAGTGCCGGGAAAATGTGTATGCGCCCAGGACGCCGCCATTTTGAAAAATCAGAAATTCAGCCGACTTGCCGTTGGTTTTTTGAGGCTAGCGTCCTTAAGTTTTACTCAAATTAAAAAAATGTGCACATAAAATGAAAGAGCATAAATTTTCCTACAAGATGAGTTCCTCAATTTGTTTTTTCAATCAGCGAAAGTATACAAAACTGAATTTTTTAATTTTTTTTTTTTAAAAAATCGAAAATTTGACGATTTTTTGGATGAATTTTAGCTCATGCCGTCAAAAATAGAAATCATAGAAAAAAACAGATTGATGCATTGAAAAGAGCGTTAAAGTGGCTACAAGATGATGTACTACAAAAGTTTTTTGTGATTATTTTTTGCCACTTTTTAGCCATTAAAATGATTTTCCCCAAAATTCAGTTTTCTCCCTCTATGCTCCCTAATTTACAAACGGTATCGTTCAATAACGTCGATTTGGTTCCTCTCATGCACCCTCGGACCAAAATAATCCATTTTCCATCAAAAATGACCGTGAATATTGGTGGAAAAAGCTTGGCTCATAACGTTTGATGCCCATATTTACGTTAAATGTGTCTACGCATGCATGCAGCTCCTCTCAAATATCCCATGCTAAAAAAAAAAAAAAAAATCATCCGTTAAAGGCAGATATTTTTTGAAGTTTTATTTCACACTCAGCCGGTATTAATGAAAAACAATATTGGTTTTAGAAAAATTCATGTTATTAGTTGCTCTGGATAGAGCAGAAGGGATCAATGATGTGCTGAGAACAAGAGAAAATAAGTGGTGGCCCTGAGAAGAACGGTTTTTAATCGGGTTGGTTATCAGTGTATTCCAGTGCGGTTATATTTGGGAGAGTGATGAGATTCCTGAGTCCATACTGGTCTAAAAATGAGAGGATAAAAGAGAATTTTAAAAAGTGGCACACCAATTTTTAGCCGTTTTAGGTGGCTCTGAAAAGAGCTGTTGCACTGTCTGTTGTTACTTATGCACATGCAGTGTCCGTTCCTGTCCTTCTTAAAATTTAGACCTGGCACTTGGCAGTTACTTGTATAAAAGCCACGCATAATGATGCTTGACTTCAGCCTGCTGTACAAGTCAAGACCTCAAATTCACTAAAGCATCTTATAAAAATTTAAATATGTGTTATCAAAAAGGTCCTTCCTCAGGGCTACCAAATGAAATTGAGAATTTCTGAACAATCAAATTACAATTGAGCAAAAGTAAACAAAATCTTAAAAATTAAATATGTCTTTTTTCATTATATCAAAGTGTGAGCAAGGCAGCGGGTGTAGAGCAAGGTTATAGATTAAAGGGGTATGCTCATCTGACTTCGCGCCTTAAATTCAGTAGCGCGAAGTTCAAAATCCAGATCCAAGATGGCCGGAAAAAGCAGAAAACATTGTATACTCTTTCCCAAAAACATCGGACTATTTTCTGCTTTTGCGGAGACGGAGCCCAATGTTTTCTGGAAAGAGTATACAATGTTTTCTGCTTTTGTCGGCCATCTTGGATCTGGATTTTGAACTTCGCGCTACTGACTTTGAGGCGCGAAGTCAGATGAGCATACCTCTTTAATCTAAAACCCTTTGGGGTGTAGAGGGCTATTGGGGCTATACCCCCCCCCACACTTTTTTGAGGATGCGGGGCTAACACTTAACAAAAGAAAAACAAAAAACAAAAAAAATGATTTTTTTAGCCCTCCCTTATTTCGACCCCACGCGCCGCCCATGGTGAAATTCATGACGAATAAAGGAGAGAACTCGTTCTCAACTCGATTTTCGCCATTATTCACGGTCACTTTTGATGGAAAATGGATTTTTTTGGGTCCGAGGGTGCATGAGGGGAAACCCAAAATCGACGTTATTGAACGATACCGTTTGTAAATTAGGGAGCATAGAGGGAAAAAACTAAATTTTTTGGGGAAAATCATTTTAATGGCTAAAAAGTGGCAAAAAATAATCACAAAAAACTTTTGTAGTACATCATCTTGTAGCCACTTTAACGCTCTTTTCAATGCATCAATCTGTTTTTTTCTATGATTTCTATTTTTGACGGCATGAGCTAAAATTCATCCAAAAAATCGTCAAATTTTCGATTTTTTAAAAAAAAAAATTAAAAAACTTCAGTTTTTGTATACTTTCGCTGATTGAAAAACAAATTGAGGTACCTCATCTTGTAGGAAATTTTATGCTCTTTCATTTTATGTGCACATTTTTTTAATTTGAGTAAAACTTAAGGACGCTAGCCTCAAAAAACCAACGGCAAGTCGGCTGAATTTCTGATTTTTCAAAATGGCGGCGTCCTGGGCGCATACACATTTTCCCGGCACTTTCATGGCCATTTTCTGACTTCTTTGGTCACTAGGAGTCAGAAAAAATAGGTCTCAACCCGTGGACAAAATGGCTGTTGCATAGTGTTATCATTGCTAGCAAAAGTATTAAAGCTGTTCAGACTTTAGTGGCACGCTTTTCCAACACCTGCGTGTTGGAATTTTCCCTGCTTGTTTTTTTTTTTTTTTTTTGGGGGGGGGGGGTTGTTAAAATTTTTGAATGAGGCACCTAGGCATGCATGTTCAAAACTGATACAGAAGGGTGGTGCAAAATATTCAGCACTGAAAAAAATGATTACCAGAATAAATGACGATATACAATGACTGATTGTGAACCTACACGTAAGGAATAGTACAATATCCAGAATCCTCGTTTTTGTACCATAGTTCTTGAAAATGTTCAGGAAATTCTAGTTCTATGATCATATTCTGGTATTAACACCAGCATTTTCTGGTCAAAGTAGTCGACTTTCTGTGCTTCATATATCATTGTGCTTCTGGCTTCTGGTAATATTACGAGAATTCAGGAATTATTTTTTCAGTGCATACTGGTGTAAAAATTTTTGGAAGTTTAAGAATCAAGTTATTGTTTTCTTATTTTTTACCGTCGGGAGCCACTGATTACCTCTCTTCACTTCCTTCTATGTGCTTATAACTTTCTCGGGTTATCCCTTCAAAAGCCGCTAATAACCATCCCTCCCTGCCCTCCCCCTCCCCTCACCCCACCCATACCTATTTCTACCAAGGCGTCAACTTCTGAATACCAATAAAAATCTTGACACGACTTGCATAGGGAGCATTGCTCAAAAGCTCTCGGTTTTCACCCCGTGTTTTTCCCTCGCTCAACTTTTAAGCTTTTCCCATTGATGCTGCCGTTTTCGTACTCCCCGATTCTTCCTCCCCCTCATTTTAATTTTTTAACTATTTACTTCCTTTCTATGATAATAAGTCGACAAAGATGTGGAAGCTTTACACTGATCCTTTTGTCAACGAAGGGAAAGCAGCTTAAAAAGTACATTGTTAAAAAGTTCTGTCATCGGGAATGAAGTCAAAAGTGCGAGAGGAACTTTTTCATCCCACCCGGATAATTTTTTTCCCCCCATTTAAGTCTGCTGGAGCCTGCACGTGCGGGAGGGCGTGTCGGTGGCTCCAAGGATTTTTAGTCAAAACAAAGTGCAAACCACAGTGTTGAGGCAAAAACCTGCAAACAAAGGGCCCGTAAAACAAAACAGCGTGTACATTGATACAAGTATCTATGTATATGCAACATATAACCTCAACGAATAATACATTTACCTAGAGTGGCAGTCTAATGGGTAACCTGCGTAACCACCATGGTAGATTTTTAGGTTAGGTTTAAGCGAGTAATTTGTCCATTTGTTTCCGTAATATTTTGGTGCAACGAACAGGAGGCTGGGGGGGGGGTGATCACGGAGGATCGGATCGGATCGTTTCGTTATCGTTATCGTTATCGTTTGTATTAAATCAAATGGGCTTGCTTCTGCGCAACTCAATCGCGCAGGTGATCCCCTCCTCACCTCTTCCTACTTCAAACGATCGAGTAGAAGACAGCCTCCGACTCATCGCTGTCTTTCGTCCGTTTCAATCGTTACGAGGGGGTTCACAACGAGTCGATGCGTTGAGCCTCCCATAAGGTTACATGTAAACGATAACGATACCGAAACGATCCGATCCTCCGTGATCACCCCCCTGGAACGTGTTTCAATCTCGCGTACGCGCACTAGCGGGGACAAAGATACCTGGCCAGAGTATGCTACACGCAACACACCTAATACACGTGTTGAATGGGATGCTGGGTATTGCTTATTGCCTACCCTGGCTCGGCATCTTTGTCTCCGCTAGTACGCCGCGCCGCCCCGCACCACCCTCGCACTATGGTCCAGAGCTCTGAGTACGAAGAAAAAGTGGCCAAAAATCAGTGAATTTTTTTTTTTTTTTTTTTTTCAAAAATCATCGTTTTCAGATTTTTAAGCTATATTTAAAACTGTCTATTGACATTTCTAGATTTAATTGTATCTCATTGTGTTAACAAAATCGATGTTAATCAGCTTGGTTTTTTGAATCAAAGTGTGATTCTTCTTAATGTCAACTTGGCTCCATACTTTAGTAACCTGATTTCCAGATTAATATCGAAACTGTACATTTACTGAA
>VMOF01000001.1:12257772-12355262 GCA_011764245.1 Trialeurodes vaporariorum | reverse complement strand
TTTTAGCTTGGCCCTGATAGGTCTTCAATGGAAATCAATGAAATTGGTATATATACCATTATATGGTATATATGGTATATATAGCATTAAGTTTTCAAAACGGAAAACTAACGTGAATACTACTTAAAAGTTTTGGGGGAGATTTCAACTATTAAAAAATACGTAATTTTTATTAAAAATTTACGTAATATCCCCAATTACATACAGTTTAAGTAATCCTCCACAGTTTGTTAAGTAAGCGTCATGTTAGTCTGCTGGTTGGGACGGGAAAGCGGTATGTCAATAAAGCACATAAAGTATGACGAATTCGCAGCTGCTTGGCTGAGTATGTCTTTCTAACAGCATACTGTATGTTCTTAAACGACATACTCTATGTTTTTGAACGACATACGTATGTGCTTAAAAGACATACGTATATGTTCTTAAAAGACGTACTCTATGTCTTCAGAACTCATACTCGCCACAGCAGCTGCAAATTCGACATACCTTTTTTTCTCTGTGATATGCATTGAAAAATGAATTGACTGCTTTACAGTTAAAAGTATGGACGTCACTTAGAAACTGTTGGTTTGACTGTTTATATTAGTTAAATTAATCTGTTTCATCTTCCAAAAACCAAAATTTACTCATTGGTACCACTCACTGCAAAAAAAAAATAAGTGCTAAATTTAACTCTTTTATACTTAGTTAAAAGTATGGGCACCACTTAAAAACTGCAGGTTTGACTGTTTAAATTAGTTCAATTAAGCCCGTGTCGCGTAAATTTAACTAATTTAAACAGTCAAACCGACAGTATTTATGCGGTTTACATACTTTTAACTTTATAAAAGAGTTAAATTTATCACTTTTTTCAGTGTTTGGCTTTAAAATCACCGGGAGTTCTTGTATTCAACTAACCTATTTCGCTATTGTAGCACTCCGTTTGATTACTGAAGCTGCACAGGTAAGAAAAATGTTTTTGTTGCTGTGCACACAAAAAGTTATCCACCCGCGCCGGCTCAACATTTTTTCCCCCTGCGCACGGCAACTGAACCCTCTAATTTCAAACGGTCTTTTAGCATCTACATTGCGATACGTTTCAATATTGAGACCGTCTCCGGAAACAACAGGTGTGCTTTCCAGGTGAAAGCCTCCATTCGCTTACTATGCACAATTCTCGGGAAGAGCACATACTGATTCTTAGTTAAACAGTTCAATGACTTTCAAAACTTTAAAATTTCATAATGGAGAAAAGGCCACTGGTTACAGTGGCTTTATCCTCATTTAAACTAATGTAAAAAAACTGATTCTACAGGAAACTGTAGGCCTCCTCAGGAATCGATTGTTTTGTTTAAGTTTAAATTTATTACACGGTTGCCAAGTCGTGCGAGCCGTCACTGAATGGAATAGAGTAAGGCTCGTCTGGATCTAGAGGGCTCAATTATGTATGTATGACATGGAGCTATTGCAAGCTTTTGCCACAAGATTATTATAATAGTTGACTATGGGGTAAAACCCTATAAAAATAACTCTAAAGAGCTCTAAAAAATCACGAAATTCTCTTCCACTCTCATAGAATGCTTTCAAACGCGAGACAGTGGCGCAGCTATAGGCCCCGCTGACTCCGCCGGGCGGGGGGGGGCAACGCAACGGGGGGCGCAAAAGTTTTGAGAAGCGAGAGAGGAAGAGCGAAAAGGAGAAAAGGGAAGGAAAAAGGGGAAAAAAGGAAAGGGAAAGGGAAAAAAGGAACGAAAAAGGAGAAAAGGAAAGAAAAGAGAACAGATTGAGAAAAATAGGAGCTAAGAATGGTAGGGAGGAAGCAATGTAAAGGCTCTAAATGCTTCTGCCAAAATTCACGTTCACAAAGTTCGGAGCTTTTGAAAGTAAATTTTCTACATTCATTTACAATAATTTTTAAAGGAAGGAATTTTTCCGACAAAGGCTCCGACTTGTAAGGGTGCAAAGGAGGCCGGGGGGGGGGGGTGTTCCACCGAAGCGGCAAATTTTTCCTTAAAAAAAGGGGGCGCAGCATTCGAATCGGCAGGCGCTTGCTCAGCTAGCTACGCTACTGACGCGAGACCGTAATCACATTGGTTTTCCCTATCTCAATCAGCTCCATCTTCACGAAAGTGTTCTCGCGACACTACACAAAAAGAAGAAGAAGCATACGATTGTTATAAGATTTAGGTGGCAACGGCCGCTATTACGGTCTCGCGTTTGAAAACATTTTATGAGTTTGGGTGTGGATTTCGCGATTTTTTAGTGCGCTAATCGTTTTTTTTACAAGATTTTACCCATTAATCAAATATTACTAAGCCTGTTGCAAAAGTTCCCAACAGCTCCATTGAACGCATCGGTTTACATTTCGCGAAAATACACCAACCAGCCGCACTCCTCTTCTCTCATTCAGGCCGCTGACTTTTCCGATTTGTGTGCACTCAATCCACATCAGTGCATACGCAAGACAAAGTATCAAAATAAGAAGAAGAAGAAAAGATGATACTAAAATCTATCGGGAAATGCTTAGAACTTCTTGTTCAGAAAAAAAGCGAAGGGATACAGGGCTCACAGAAAAAGAAAGAAAGAAAGAAAAACGAGTACAACAATTCACTCCAGACAAAAGTCTAAAAAAATGACTCCTGCGATGAACCGGAGAAATTGCTTCACCTCTTTGCAAGCAGAGCTGCCGTTTTGCGTATAATTAATCGCGTTTTCAATTCACCGATGATTCCACCGGTTGAGAAAAGATTACACAGTTCTGTTCGATGTATGACTGAAATGCACGAAAATACTCTTATCTGTAATCAATTCTCAATCGGTTGAAAACTCCGTGATTTAATTAAAATAATCGCAAGTTTTTTAAAGTCATCAATGACTCCACCGGCTGAGAAAAGATTACAGATGCGAGTATTTGCGTGCATTACAGTCATACACTGAACTGAACTGTGTAATCTTTTCGCTCCCGATGAAATCATCGGTGAATTGAAAAATGGGATTAATGACACGCAAAACGGCAGCTCTGCCTGCTAGTCCACTGAGGATATGACTATTGCCGTTTTTTTTTATCAGCATCTTTTGTTTTTTTTTTTTTCTTTCTCTCACAGCGTGTGTGTTTTCCTATTTTTTTCACACCAGGCTTCGGATCGTAGAGTTTTTGCACGTCGGACGTTTTTAAAGAGTTGTGAAAGCAGACTCCGTTATTGAAAATACGCTGATGAGAATTTCATGAGCAGGTTCTTTTGCGTCCCTCCGTGGGGCATAATCGGAGTGGGGTAGGTGCTATAAAAAAATACGAGAGGTTGTGCGGATAGTCGAAGCAACGTAGAAAACCCGCATGCACCAAGTATTAATTCGTGAAAAGATCTGATGCCAGAGGACGCCAGAGGTGTGCGGAAAATAAAAATTTATGTTTTTTGAAAAGGACTCAATGAACTTTTATTTCCAACCTTTCCTTCATTTTCCGAACTCATTGTGAAAAGATACTCCATGAATTCATTTCCGAGCTAATGCTTTTTGTATTTGCAAAACGTACTACAGTCCAGACGTTGGGTGCGATGCTGTATTCAAAGTACCATCGTTATCTCTGCTCAATCAATAGGACGAATGGACTCTATGAATAAATGAAACCATTTCCCCCGCGATAAAGAGGTCCCGGCTTTGTTTGATAGTTTGAACCCCGCGAAAAGGAACAAAGAGAATTTTCATAACCTAGCTTTCGCGGGATGCGTAATTAAAGCTCAATGTGGAGTCCACCAAAAATGTGCTGTTTTTTTTTTTTTTTTGCAGAGATGTGTGTGTGTGTTTTTTTTAATGTTACGCACTGTATCAGAGGAGGAGGGGATAAAAATGGACGCTTTCGACTCGTTTGTCGGAAAAACATGACGATATTGGGGTGATGGTGTTTTAAATACACACAAGACGATTTGAATTCAGAGTCATGCACTGAAAAACTAAATAGTTAAAAAAGTACAGAACAAAATGATTTGCTAAATTAACCTATAATTTTGTTAAACTAACAACTCAAATGCTAAATCACACAGAAAAAAATGGTCATGCTCCAGACACGAACTTTCCGAGTTCTAGACACGAAATGTACACACCAGTACCAGAACGAGTTCTGAGCGCGATCTATTTAGGTTGAGTTTGTGTCTGAAATGCATTCCGTCGTGTCCAGAACCTGACAAGTTTGTGCTCTGTGCACGTTCCGTACTGGTGTGTATATAGATCGTGTCTGGAGCACGTGCTTTTTTTTCTGTGCAACAATCCATGTTGTTAGCTTAACAACTAATTTGCCCTACCAGCAAATCGAAGAGTAAAAATAACAATTTTCATGCTGGAATAACAAATTAGTCAGTAAAATTAGCAATTTATTTTGCTGATATAACAAGCTGAATTGTTCGATCAACTAATTTTGTTAAGTTCTGTATTTTTTTTTACTATTTAAAATTGCTAAATTGACAATGTCTATTTTGTTGAGAAGAACACCATTATGTGGTTGATTCATCAAGTATTTTTGTAAAATCAACAAATAAATTGTTAACTTAACAGAAAAACCTGGTTGATTTAGCTACTTTCAATTTCTGTTAAATCAACAAATTTTGAATTGTTGCTTTAACAATTGATTTTTTCAGTTTGGTTCCGGTAAAACCTCGATCTTTTAGTGTACACATGACAGAAATTTATCGTCATGCGTATTTTGTCATAAAACATCATTTTGATTCTGCTACGTAAGGACTGAGATAGCATTATGGATAGGATGTAAGGAGAGAAGGAGGGGAAGAAGAGCTGGTATAATTTAATGCAAATAGCCTTCAGCCTTCAACATGTGTAACCTGCACATGTTTGCCCCTTCAAGATATGCAATCCGCAATCTTGAGCTTAGAGGCACTTATACCGCCTTCACCTCGCAGGACTCGTAATCCAATTTCGGTCCTTTGACAGTCTTTCGATCATTATTATTATTCTTTTTTTTAAATTCCATAACTACTTAGCATTTTTAATTATTTGGATCTCATTGGCGAATAAATACACTAGACTGCAAAAGTGCAGGCAATCATTTTCCAGACTATTTTCTTAGTCAATCGAAATGCACGTGATAAGGGCAAATTAATAATGCAACGCAGTTATTAAAAATATTAGCGGACAAATTTACATTATTTTTCATACAGTTATACCCTAGATCAGATAAACAAAAGAATACACTTGACGATTTATTAAAGCAGGTTCAAATAAGGCCAAAAATCAACCAGCTGGTGGCTGGCCATGCTTGAACCCATATGCAGGTTTCATGTTTTATCGCATCATCGAACAAAAATCACGCTGCCAAGCAATAAATACACGTAGCAGAAAAATGCGGGTAAATACGCTGTGGAACAAATGAATGCATTCGAATCATTCAACTTCAAAGGAAAATTAAACCTGTGTACAGCTAAAACGAGGCAACATTAATTTCTAGGGAATATATATCTACAGAAATCTGATAATATTTTAACGAGGAGGGGGAGTCTGTCTTGGCAACGGCATTTAAATTAATTATCAATTGTTTTGAAATGTTTTTCATTAAAACAGAATTGTGAGTTCCGTCGCTTTCTGTGTATATGCTCTCCTATCATTCCCAGGTATATTTTACGTAGGCAGTCCCCTGTGCTCCCTCCAGTGGCGTAGCGTGCAATTTGGCAACGTTGGCATGTGTCCATTTAAACCCATAAAAAAGGTCGAATTCGAAGGTGTTCACCGAACACCCAATAGTTCGATCTTTCTCATGGGTTCAAATGAACGAGCTGCAACGTTGCCAATTTGCACGCTACGCCACTGGCTCCCTCCTCCTCCCGTTGTTTTTGCCGCTGGAAGAAAAAGCCCGACTACTTCTTCGAAGTTTCAAAACTTTCGTTCTTTTCCCAAAAGAGACAAAAAATAAAAATCCAAAACTTTTCACATTTATTTATTGCTAAATTCTATATTCTAAATTCTCTGATCGGGATTCTATAGAATCGAGACATCGCCCATTTTATTCGTCCCTGTCATCACAAAGCTTGATGATGATGCCAACAAGTAGTTTTTGAGTACGTCAGCTCAGCTGCCATCAAAATCACAGTTATTGCGTCATCAAACATTTTTGATAGTCTTTAAAGGCTTATAATGGCATCATCATGATTTTGAAGATGTCAATAAAACGAATTTAATGGCGTCGTCAAACATTCTTTACGGTCCTCAAGATCTTGATAGTGACATCATGATTTTTTAGAATCTTAGAAAAAGTTTTATGGCGTCATTAACAATGCCCTCAAAACTCAAGGGCCCCAAAACTCTCACAAGTTTCTGAGGATGTCAGCTTAGCTGCCATCAAATATGCCATATTGATGGCGTCATTAAAACTTCTTGAGGGTCTTTAAAGGCTTGATGGCATCACCATGATAGCGTCATCAAACATTGTTTATGGTCCTCAAGATCTTGAGAGTGACATCATAATTATTTAGGATGTCACCGAACAACTTTGATGGCGTTATCAACATAGGGCCCTCAAGAATCTTAAAGGTGTATGCCCTCGTGATTTTTGATGACACCCTCAAAGTGCTTGATGATTCTTTCTATACTAGGAGACCGTAGTTTTCTGTACCGTCGCTTCGATCATAATTAGAGACGGAATTGTATTGTTCGCCACAACGAATTTCGTCCCCATGTTTCTTGTTCTTCCTGCGGTGTCCCCTCAAACGAACGATAACGGATTATATCCCTCTCGGAAGTCCGGCTGCGGCGCGGCGCACAATGGTCTCATATCTATAAAACATGGCAAAAAAATCATCGAAAAAAAATACATAAAAATCATCCTTTTCATCCACTTAAGCTTAAATTAAAACTTTTCCTACGGACATTTCTGTAACTTTAAATAACGCATCGAAAGGGTAATTTCTGATTAAAATCGGTCGTAAGGAGAGGTTGCAATCAAAACGAAAAAAAAAAAAAAAAAACCATTTTTTTTGCAATTTTTTTTAAAAAAAAAATCGTATAGACTGTTTTAGTGGAGCGATAAATCGTATCGATTGCCGTCCGAGGGCCTTTGGTTTCAAACAAACTCTGGTTCAATGTAATTTCCCCGTAAGCGAACTTTTGAACGGAAATTTAGACTATTAAATCAAACAATTAATGCGACCTTTTTGCGATTATGAATTCTACGCCCTCGAAAATGCTTGATTACGCCTGGTTCCTTGACTAAAACTGCCGAAATCAATAAGATGTTACAGATGAAATGTTGCATTTGTAGGTCAGAATCGCCCGAAATCCCGCCAATTCTACAACAACAACAATAACATTTGGGTGATTCCAACCTCCAAACGCATCATTTGATCTGTAATATCTTGTTGATTCCTGTTGTTTTAGCGGTGGAACCAGTCAAAATGAAGCATTTTCGAGGACGTAGAATTCATAATCGCATAAAGGTCGCATAAATTGTTTGATTTAATAGTCTAAATTTCCGTTCAAAAATCCGCTTATGGGGAAAATGCATTGAATCATAGTTTGTTTGGAACCAGAGGCCCTCGGACGGCAATCGATACGATACATCGCTCTACTAAAACAATCTATTATATTAAGTACAGCATGTCTCAAGGATCATTTTCAAATATAACAATAGGATAAAGAGACTCTTGGGTAGGGAAATTTTGGATGTAATACCCTGTTTTAAAAGAATTCTCACTCTAAACTGTTCTAAAAAGTTGTAATTTTTCAACTTTCGGTACACAGAACTCAAGTTCTTTTGCACCTAGAGAGCTCATTTTTGTTTTAAAATGTTCTTTTTATTTTAATAGACGAGCAAAGTTAACTAACTTTTATTGCATGGTTATATAGAGAAGAATTGACATTTAAACAAAATATGCGAAAAATAACTCATATTTCAAGATATTTTTTAAAAAATAAAATTAGTTTTGAAATTTTAATTAAAAAAATAAAATATATATACCAGTTAGTTAACATGGTTCAGCTTGTCAAGATGTACATTTTGAAAAAAAAAAAAAAATTGAGCTCTCTTGGTGGACATGGTCTCGAGATATGTGTACCGAAAGTTTGGTAAGTTAACATAGTGAAGATTGGGCTTACAACCTCCCTAGGGCTGGGGGCTTTAAGTTTATAAATGATAGTTTGATGAAAAATTTATTTTTTTCTAATTTTTGGCCACTTTTTGACGATCTCAAACTACAGAGCGGCACGGCGATCCTTAAACCCTCAGCACGGACAAATACAAGGACGGTTCCGGGGCCGTTGACAGAGGGGACGGAGAAAATCCTCGTGAAACTCAAGTATTCCTTGATCAGTCCGCAGGTACGTGATTGAAAGGAATCCGTAAAAAAGTTCCTACTCATATTCTCTTAAATCCTGCAAATCCGGAAGTGACAGTTGCTACAGTGCCCAAGCCATGTGCCGTGCCGCGTCTACGGCAACTCACCTCCGCGCCGCCCCCCCCCCCCCCCCCCCCCCAGCACTGAATGGCGTGCCCAAGGAGTGCTATGTAATATCATACGTGACACGCGTGTGGGTTTCAATGCGTCATTTCGCTTCGCACTCTACGAGGGCAAAACTATCAATTTCACCCTCTTTAATCCCAAAAAAAAAAAAAAAAAAAAAAAAAAAAAAAAAAAAAAAAAAATATTTCAGACACTGTTGTGTTTGATCACGTTGTTGAAAAAAATCTGAATAAATTTTCAAAGGAAAATACAAAATAAGTTTATTGGTGCTGTGAAATCGAATCGAAAAAGAAAATCGAGCTTTGCATCTTTAAAAATGCCTCCCGGCAGGCCGGTAAGACGAAGTAGATTCCACGCTTGGTTAAATCATTTTTTCACAAATTTAAATATAGGTTATAATTTTCGTTAATTTTTTCTTTTTTATTTTATCAGCTGCTCAAAATCCAAATATTAATGTGAAAAAGATTATATTACCAATAGAGAAATGTGTAATCTTTTCAATGCAAGTGAGAAATAAAAGCTATACTCTGTTCACGATAAGAAGGCGGGTGAGAATTCAGGTAGTGATGCACTATTTAGCAACAGTGCGGCTATGATGGCTACTCCAACCCTTCGCAGTGGCCCTTGTTCTCCCGAGCTCTCTCTTGGCACGGAGATTTCCAAGAACCGACAGACTGAAACATCTACACACGTCTAGTAAAAATTGCGAACGGTCAAAAATACGAAAAAACGGACGAAATTTTCACCCTAAAGGACCAAAACTCGGCAAAAATAGTCGACTTGGAATATTGATGCCTCTCAGAAATTCGTATTTTTCAGTCCGAATTAAATTCAGGATATTTCGTCTAATATCGAATTTATGAGCGTCATCAATATTCAAAGTCGACTATTTTTGCCGAGTTTTGGTCCTTCAGGGCGAAAATTTCGTCCATTTTTTCGTATTTTTGACCGTTCGCAATTTTTACTGGACGTGCGTAAATATTTGAGTCTGTCAGTTCTTGGAAATCCTCCGTGCCAAGAGAGAAGTCGGAAGAACAAGGGCCACTGCGAAGGGTTGGAGAAGCCGGTATAGCCGCACTGTTGCTAAATAGTGCGTTACTACCTGAATTCTCACCCGCCTTCTTATCGTGAACAGAGTATAGGTTATAAAAGTTTTTCACAAATTTTTAATAAATAGGTTATGTTATGATTTTCTTTGAACTATTCAATTTTTTTTTATCAGCTGTTCAACATTTAAATAAAAATGCCCAAAAGAAAAAGATTATAGTACCAAGATAGAAAAATGTGTAATCTTTGTAACGCTAATGAGAAATAAATCTGAATAAGAGCAGCTGATAAAACAAGAAAATAAATAAATAACGTACCTAAGCAACAGTGTACGTGTGAAACAAAGAAAGAGCAATTATACCAATAAACCATCCTTGTCTTTCACTTGTAAAATCCCATAAGAAACTAAATAGCTCGTAAAACACGTAAAACACAAGGAAAATTCAAGGAAAAGAGCATATGAACTAAAACCATCCACCACCACATACACTAAAATTTACGATTCAAAAAAACCATTTCTTCATATAAAAACACTGCCAAAAAACCCGAAAAACACATCACTTTAACTCGCTTACAACGCAAAACACGAAAAAATGACTCGAGTAAAAAAGTTGCGTAACAAAACGGCCAACATAAATTCTCCCAAAAAAAACGCTCAATACAAACACTCCTAAAAACAAACCTCAAAAACACATTTTACGACTCAAACACGGCCCACAGCGCGAAAACTAACAATCGGATTTACACCATCTTCGAACTCATCCAAGAAATAAACCCAACGAATAGTTGAGAAAAATTCAAGAACAAAACCAAAAATTACGAATAGGATCGTGGGACATAAAAACGGTAAAACTGGCTGAAACATATATATATATATATATATATATATATATATATATATATATATATATATATATATATATATATATATATATATATATATATATATATATATATATATATATATATATATATATAAGATGAATACCTTTAGAGTTGGTCAGACTCTAAAGTTTGGAGAAACAACAAAGCCAAAAAAGAAAAAAATAACATTAAAAAATAATGTAAGTACGTGTAAAAAACACAGGGGGAGAGAGTTCAGCTCAGGCAGGTGCAACAGAAATGCATGAGCGAGGACAGCGTTTCGAGAGCGCCACGACCGGTTTCGTCGTTGTTACGACTCATCAGGTGGGCTAACAACGACGAAACCGGTCGTGGCGCTCTCGAAACGCTGTCCTCGCTCATGCATTTCTGTTGCACCTGCCTGAGCTGAACTCTCTCCCCCCTGTGTTTTTTACACGTACTTACATTATTTTTTAATGTTATTTTTTTCTTTTTTGGCTTTGTTGTTTCTCCAAACTTTAGAGTCTGACCAACTCTAAAGGTATTCATCTTTTATTTTTTGGCCATTTTTTTGTGTTTTATATATATATATATATATATATATATATATATATATATATATATATATATATATATATATATATATATATATATATATATATATATATATATATATATATATATATATATATATATATATATATATATATATATATATATATATATATATATATATATATATATATATATATATATATATATATATATATATATATATATATAATTTTCAACGAGTGGTATTTTCTCACTCAGGGGACCATGAAACGTGCTCATTTGATAAAATTTCCCGAAAAATCCAACATCGCACCCTCTGCAATAAGTAGATTCATGGAATCTACTTAAAATTAAATTTTTGATATTTCAGCGAATACTCCTCGAAACTGCACGGCGAATTTTCAAATAAACGCATATAAGCGGACCGTATCAGGGACTATATGGGAGGCTAGGTGAAAAGTAGGAAGAAAGTTCATGACTGTTTGCCCCACCGCTCTCTCCTTTGAACCCTCAGACCTCCAAGGAAATATCAATCATTTTCATTACTCAGTCCAAGTGTTCTGGTCATACTAAATCCTATTCACATAGTTTCAGATATAATTAAGACACTGAAACACTGAAACAATTTGTACTTGTGAGGTTAAAATTATTATAATTGATTTAATATACAATAACTTAAAATTGTACTATATTTGGAAGAAAAACTAAGGTGGTATTTTTTTTAGGAGGGGGGGGGTCCCGGCCCCCAGACTTGCCCATCACTGGGTGGTGTCCCCCAAACCTCCCATTGAGATTCAACGATCTCCTAACCCCGGCTATTTTTCAACGGGAGCCCATGTTGCCATAAATCGATTGATAACTGATAGGTATACTAAGAGTAGACACATTAAGCAAATTTTAGCGATCGAATATCATTCACTTCAAGAATTGATGATTGCTAACTGATGCCGCTGATCGGTGAAAAATCTAGCCAATGAGAGTCGAGAGTGAACTTAATTCTGAATGATATTCTCGTGAAAATGAAAACTTCGATAATAATATTCCATAACATAACCTCTAAATCAGCTCTGAATAACATGACCATTTTAACATTAAAACTAGCGTTTTCGAAGGTAAAATTATGTTTGTCTCATAGGAAAATGACTTCTACGCATGATCTGTACAATAAAGTTTATTCGAAAATTTCGTTGTTTCCGAAATTATCGTGGCAAAAGGAGTCAAAAAGGATAGAAGGTGAGATTTCTGACACCGGTTGCAACAATTCAAAATCGAATCTACCTCCGGAGGTGGATTCGAAATTTCCAATTGTTGTCTCCTGTGAGACCAACGAAACAATCGAATATCATCAAAATAAGATGCAAATCCATCGAATATCATACGACGGTGAATGATATTCGATCGCTAAAATTCGCCTATTTTGAGTATCGGGTCCTGACAAGTAGCGGTGCGTGCTGCCGAACCGCATCAAAACTCATCGGTAAGCGGTTGGTTTGCGCATCAGAATTTTGACTCGCTGCTAATCAATCGCTCACCGATGCGCTTTGATGCGGTTCGGTAGCACGCACCGCTACTTGTCAGGACCCGATACTCAAAATAAGACTGCGCTCTAATTGAGAATGAAAAAAGTATGAAAAAAAAAAAGAATCACATAATTAGATAACTTTTTTTATGGGATCGGAAACTGGATTGAAGTTTTTATTTTTTTAAGAATTCAGAGCACATTCGATCGATTTATGCAATCATTGTCCCGTGATTGCTGCGGACCAGGATTGGTTTTCTCTTTAAGCTTCCTTTCGAATATTTATTTCCCTCTAGATGCGTCTATGTTTAGAAGGACGCTGATTTCCGTGAAACGCCATTAATAAGGAACTCTTGTCTCTCATTTCACGAACGGAGAAAATAAGAAAAAAGAAAGCTCGAAATTGGAAAAGAGAGAGAGAGAGAGAGAGAAAGGAAGTTGAGCCGCAAAATCGCAAAACTTTGATAATTTAAGTTGTTCTTGAGCACATCAATCGCTTATTTATTCAGTAATCTCGTCCTTCCAACCCCACCTACATTTAATCGATTTTTTGGGGTTCGTCAACTCGTCGTGGTTGACAGATCAATGGTATTTTTCCATCCACCGATGATTCCACCGGTTGAGAAAATATTACACAAATCAGTTCAGTGGATGACTGTACTGCACGAAAGTACTCTTATCTGTAATCTTTTCTCAATCAGAATAATCGCTGTTAAATTATTAAAGTATCTACAAGTTTTTTAAAGTCATCGAAGACTCCATCGGTTGAGAAAAGATTACTGATGCTAGTATTTTCTTGCGCATTGCAGTCATACACTGAACTGAACTTGCTACGGGTGGAATCATCGGTGAACTGAAAAATGCGATTAATTATACGCAAAACGGCAACTCTGAAAAAGGATTGTGGGATCAATATACGTTCCCTACATCTGAATCCAGGAATGAAAATCGGTTGTTGGCAAAACACTACATTACTGTCGAATCGATAGTTTCTCATGGGATAAAATTGATGGATAACATTGATGCCAAATTGCACGAGCAACCACAATTAATAACACAAGCTGCTCAAAGTATGTTTTCTAATCACCTACAAATGTAGTTTCTATGGTATAGTGTGTAGCTATTGTGTGTATAGTGTTGATTGTTTTCTAGTGTGTGGCTGTTTGCCACAGTATTATAATGAGGCTCTCGTTAATATTTAATTAGGTACTATTGGACCCTTTACGCAGGAAGAGATCCGAGTTTTTACAAAAGATTTTTTAAGGAAAAAAATTAAAATAAGTATACTAATAATAGTAAAATAAATACATGCGAAACATTTTAAAAATATGCGTTCATCTCTACTGCAACGTTTTTACAGTTTTCTAGACATTCCTTATTTTAGAGGCTTATGAAAACTCAAGAATTTCAATTACTTTTTTTTTAAGTATCCAAGATGGAACAGAGAAAAAAACAAAAAACAAAAAACAACTGTAGACTAAACCGAAAAACATGCGTAAGCTTAGTGTGGCATCGTCAAGTGGAATCAGGCAACGCCGCATTTTGTTATTTTAAAACTGTGTAAAATATCGATTCGATGAATTGCATTAGACTGCGCTGTGTGCGCCCTCAATATATTGCTCTTCTTGGTTTTAAGGCCCGATGTGATATGTTGTCAAATCGACGCCTTTGAGTGAGATTCAGTTAGAGATATCTTTACAAACTACACTGAATAATCAAAGTAAACATTGGCTTTAAATTAGTAAAACAAAAGAACGACACAAGTATACTAAAATCAAATTAAACTTTTATTAATTAAATAAAAAAATTAAACACATTTAATTAATATTTAAAATTTAATTATTTTAATTTGATTTTATACAGTTAATTGTTGGTGAAACAGTCACAAACCCTTTCTCCTTGAAATTTTACTGCACAGAAAAAACGGAAAAAACACTTTGGTTGCGCTGACAAAACCTTCGGTAGAAAATGACCTAGCAAGAGACTTTATTTGGGGCCCAAACCCAAAATTTTTTTATTCACCCAGCAAAATCTCTTTAGTTAAGCGTAGAACCTTTGGTTGGCTCAACTAAGTCTTTTGCTGGGTCATTTTTCTACCAAAGGTTTTGTCAGCGCTACTAAAGTGTTTTTTTCTATTTTTTCTGTGTGGAGGCCGCCCTCTAAACCACTGAAAATTGTTCGAAGAAGATCCGGAAATTGTTGAGTTTTGCAATATGAAAGGTCAGATGAGGGAATCTAGATTATATCTCGCGCATCAATCTGGCAACATCTCGTGATAGACATGACGTAGTCTAAATAATGTTCCAACCATTGAAGTGAGTGGCTTTTTGCCTCTATACAGTTTGTTCTAGTTTTCTATGTCGTGCATTAAAATTATAAACAACTGATTATCCGATCAATTCTTCACGGCCGCCAAACAGTGGGATTGAAGTATGGAAATTTCCGATCATCATTTCACGAACAAAAAGTCGGGAGTTTTTCACGCATGTAAATAGACAAAATAAGGATTAAAATGGGAACCAGGCCAACTATAGACTCTTTTAATAGAGCGAAGGTTTTGTCTTGTATTTCTATCAAGGGACTCTAGATCGCCTATGGAGGTACCGAATTTCAGTCTTTAATTTTTTTGTTAATTTTACGTTAGTTTATTTAATTTGTCTATAGTATAGTTTACGTGTAACTTGCGGTTTTAACATTTTTTTTTTCTTTCGTCTAAAGACTGAAAATAAATCATTTATCTATCTAATAGATTGACCAGTGGCGGAACTGGAATTTTTAAAGGGGTGGGGAGGGGGGCTAATACCTACTTTTTCAACCACACTCCCTAAACCCAAAAAGTCTCTTTATCGCTATAGCTCGTTGACCTGAACGAAAGAATGTTTCAAAATGAATTAGAGTCTCCTTTCTGATTAGAGTATTCTGTGATAATATGAGATTTGTTGGCGCAATCTGGCAACGATGCCTCCTCTCCGGTTGCTCCATCGTGCTGCTTCACTTGACACGTTTATCACCGCACGTCGATTTGCATGTGGTACCATCCTCCCTCCTCCCCATCCCTCCTCCCTCCCCCTCCCCCTCCTCTCTTTCTACCCCCTCTCTCTTCCCCACCATAAAACATTTACCTTTTCCATCCACCCATTTTATTTGCACTTAAAATTATCATCCATTCGCACTGGAGAGAAAAAAAAAGGAAAAGAAAAGAAAAAAGAGAACGCGGAAAAAAATAAATTTGTAAAAGAAGTAAAATGAAGCAAATGCTAATTTTACCACTCATTTTTGGTAAAATGTACTATGCATATAGCTAATTTTTACGTTTTGAATAGTGAATTTTACATTCGTGTTGCAAATTTGATTCCTTGAAAACCCAGTTTAATGGGTTTTCCGGGGTTTATTTGGGAGAAAACCGAGAATTAATTTGTAGGGTGGAGATTTTTTTTTCGGGGGGGGGGGGTCTCTCTCCATCCTGATGGCGTTTATTCTTTAACTTCCATTTTCTAGCTATTTATAATGGGTTTTCTTGATCAGTCCCGCAGTTGGGTGTCACCCCCAGGCTCCCGATAATATGCCCGTACCTTAAGTCCGGTAGTACTCGTGGCAAACTGTCCTTCCTTCCTTCCAACCCCCCCCCCCCCACCTTCAACTACCTTTCGTTTTCCGCCTATTTTGTCCTTCCCTTTTTTAATTTTCCTCTCTTTTTTCTTCTTTTTCTTTTTCTCTCTTTTCTTTCTCTTTTTCTTCTTTTTCTTTCGCTTCGTTGGGTGTCACTCCAAGGATGGTGGCACCCGGGGACCTCCTCCCCCCCCCTGGCCCCCCAGGCGACGCCACTAAGTGTAGCAACCGCGAGTCTACGGAGAGTCGTTTATTCATAGGTGGAGTCGTTTTATTCATAGGCGGACCGTGACCAAAAAAAGTGGGGGGGGGGCTAAAAAGTGATGACCTTTTTTTTTGCTTCTCAAGTCGCAAGTGATGACTTTTTCCAGATGTTTAGCCCCTTCACCCAAAAAAAGTGGGGGTGCAATAGCCTCCCATATAGTCCCTGATACGGTCCGCTTATATGCGTTTATTTGAAAATTCGCCGTGCAGTTTCGAGGAGTATTCGCTGAAATATCAAAAATTTAATTTTAAGTAGATTCCATGAATCTACTTATTGCAGAGGGTGCGATGTTGGATTTTTCGGGAAATTTTATCAAATGAGCACGTTTCATGGTCCCCTGAGTGAGAAAATACCACTCGTTGAAAATTATATATATATATATATATATATATATATATATATATATATATATATATATATATATATATATATATATATATATATATATATATATATATATATATATATATATAATAAAACACAAAAAAATGGCCAAAAAATAAAAGATGAATACCTTTAGAGTTGGTCAGACTCTAAAGTTTGGAGAAACAACAAAGCCAAAAAAGAAAAAAATAACATTAAAAAATAATGTAAGTACGTGTAAAAAACACAGGGGGGAGAGAGTTCAGCTCAGGCAGGTGCAACAGAAATGCATGAGCGAGGACAGCGTTTCGAGAGCGCCACGACCGGTTTCGTCGTTGTTAGCCCACCTGATGAGTCGTAACAACGACGAAACCGGTCGTGGCGCTCTCGAAACGCTGTCCTCGCTCATGCATTTCTGTTGCACCTGCCTGAGCTGAACTCTCTCCCCCCTGTGTTTTTTACACGTACTTACATTATTTTTAATGTTATTTTTTTCTTTTTTGGCTTTGTTGTTTCTCCAAACTTTAGAGTCTGACCAACTCTAAAGGTATTCATCTTTTATTTTTTGGCCATTTTTTTGTGTTTTATATATATATATTATATATATATATATATATATATTATATATATATATATATATATATATATATATATATATATATATATATATATATATATATATATATATATATATATATATATATATATATATATATAATATATATATATATATATATATATATATATATATATATATATATATAATTTTCAACGAGTGGTATTTTCTCACTCAGGGGACCATGAAACGTGCTCATTTGATAAAATTTCCCGAAAAATCCAACATCGCACCCTCTGCAATAAGTAGATTCATGGAATCTACTTAAAATTAAATTTTTGATATTTCAGCGAATACTCCTCGAAACTGCACGGCGAATTTTCAAATAAACGCATATAAGCGGACCGTATCAGGGACTATATGGGAGGCTATTGCACCCCCACTTTTTTTGGGTGAAGGGGCTAAACATCTGGAAAAAGTCATCACTTGCGACTTGAGAAGCAAAAAAAAAGGTCATCACTTTTTAGCCCCCCCCCACTTTTTTTGGTCACGGTCCGCCTATGAATAAAACGACTCCACCTATGAATAAACGACTCTCCGTAGACTCGCGGTTGCTACACTTAGTGGCGTCGCCTGGGGGCCAGGGGGGGGGAGGAGGTCCCCGGGTGCCACCATCCTTGGAGTGACACCCAACGAAGCGAAAGAAAAAGAAGAAAAAGAGAAAGAAAAGAGAGAAAAAGAAAAAGAAGAAAAAAGAGAGGAAAATTAAAAAAGGGAAGGACAAAATAGGCGGAAAACGAAAGGTAGTTGAAGGGGGGGGGGGGGGGGGGGGTTGGAAGGAAGGAAGGACAGTTTGCCACGAGTACTACCGGACTTAAGGTACGGGCATATTATCGGGAGCCTGGGGGTGACACCCAACTGCGGGACTGATCAAGAAAACCCATTATAAATAGCTAGAAAATGGAAGTTAAAGAATAAACGCCATCAGGATGGAGAGAGACCCCCCCCCCCCGAAAAAAAAATCTCCACCCTACAAATTAATTCTCGGTTTTCTCCCAAATAAACCCCGGAAAACCCATTAAACTGGGTTTTCAAGGAATCAAATTTGCAACACGAATGTAAAATTCACTATTCAAAACGTAAAAATTAGCTATATGCATAGTACATTTTACCAAAAATGAGTGGTAAAATTAGCATTTGCTTCATTTTACTTCTTTTACAAATTTATTTTTTTCCGCGTTCTCTTTTTTCTTTTCTTTTCCTTTTTTTTTCTCTCCAGTGCGAATGGATGATAATTTTAAGTGCAAATAAAATGGGTGGATGGAAAAGGTAAATGTTTTATGGTGGGGAAGAGAGAGGGGGTAGAAAGAGAGGAGGGGGAGGGGGAGGGAGGAGGGATGGGGAGGAGGGAGGATGGTACCACATGCAAATCGACGTGCGGTGATAAACGTGTCAAGTGAAGCAGCACGATGGAGCAACCGGAGAGGAGGCATCGTTGCCAGATTGCGCCAACAAATCTCATATTATCACAGAATACTCTAATCAGAAAGGAGACTCTAATTCATTTTGAAACATTCTTTCGTTCAGGTCAACGAGCTATAGCGATAAAGAGACTTTTTGGGTTTAGGGAGTGTGGTTGAAAAAGTAGGTATTAGCCCCCTCCCCACCCCTTTAAAAATTCCAGTTCCGCCACTGGTCAATCTATTAGATAGATAAATGATTTATTTTCAGTCTTTAGACGAAAGAAAAAAAAAATGTTAAAACCGCAAGTTACACGTAAACTATACTATAGACAAATTAAATAAACTAACGTAAAATTAACAAAAAAATTAAAGACTGAAATTCGGTACCTCCATAGGCGATCTAGAGTCCCTTGATAGAAATACAAGACAAAACCTTCGCTCTATTAAAAGAGTCTATAGTTGGCCTGGTTCCCATTTTAATCCTTATTTTGTCTATTTACATGCGTGAAAAACTCCCGACTTTTTGTTCGTGAAATGATGATCGGAAATTTCCATACTTCAATCCCACTGTTTGGCGGCCGTGAAGAATTGATCGGATAATCAGTTGTTTATAATTTTAATGCACGACATAGAAAACTAGAACAAACTGTATAGAGGCAAAAAGCCACTCACTTCAATGGTTGGAACATTATTTAGACTACGTCATGTCTATCACGAGATGTTGCCAGATTGATGCGCGAGATATAATCTAGATTCCCTCATCTGACCTTTCATATTGCAAAACTCAACAATTTCCGGATCTTCTTCGAACAATTTTCAGTGGTTTAGAGGGCGGCCTCCACACAGAAAAAATAGAAAAAAACACTTTAGTAGCGCTGACAAAACCTTTGGTAGAAAAATGACCCAGCAAAAGACTTAGTTGAGCCAACCAAAGGTTCTACGCTTAACTAAAGAGATTTTGCTGGGTGAATAAAAAATTTGGTTGGCCCAACTAAAGTCTCTTGCTAGGTCATTTTCTACCGAAGGTTTTGTCAGCGCAACCAAAGTGTTTTTTCCGTTTTTTCTGTGCAGTAAAATTTCAAGGAGAAAGGGTTTGTGACTGTTTCACCAACAATTAACTGTATAAAATCAAATTAAAATAATTAAATTTTAAATATTAATTAAATGTGTTTAATTTTTTTATTTAATTAATAAAAGTTTAATTTGATTTTAGTATACTTGTGTCGTTCTTTTGTTTTACTAATTTAAAGCCAATGTTTACTTTGATTATTCAGTGTAGTTTGTAAAGATATCTCTAACTGAATCTCACTCAAAGGCGTCGATTTGACAACATATCACATCGGGCCTTAAAACCAAGAAGAGCAATATATTGAGGGCGCACACAGCGCAGTCTAATGCAATTCATCGAATCGATATTTTACACAGTTTTAAAATAACAAAATGCGGCGTTGCCTGATTCCACTTGACGATGCCACACTAAGCTTACGCATGTTTTTCGGTTTAGTCTACAGTTGTTTTTTGTTTTTTGTTTTTTTCTCTGTTCCATCTTGGATACTTAAAAAAAAAGTAATTGAAATTCTTGAGTTTTCATAAGCCTCTAAAATAAGGAATGTCTAGAAAACTGTAAAAACGTTGCAGTAGAGATGAACGCATATTTTTAAAATGTTTCGCATGTATTTATTTTACTATTATTAGTATACTTATTTTAATTTTTTTCCTTAAAAAATCTTTTGTAAAAACTCGGATCTCTTCCTGCGTAAAGGGTCCAATAGTACCTAATTAAATATTAACGAGAGCCTCATTATAATACTGTGGCAAACAGCCACACACTAGAAAACAATCAACACTATACACACAATAGCTACACACTATACCATAGAAACTACATTTGTAGGTGATTAGAAAACATACTTTGAGCAGCTTGTGTTATTAATTGTGGTTGCTCGTGCAATTTGGCATCAATGTTATCCATCAATTTTATCCCATGAGAAACTATCGATTCGACAGTAATGTAGTGTTTTGCCAACAACCGATTTTCATTCCTGGATTCAGATGTAGGGAACGTATATTGATCCCACAATCCTTTTTCAGAGTTGCCGTTTTGCGTATAATTAATCGCATTTTTCAGTTCACCGATGATTCCACCCGTAGCAAGTTCAGTTCAGTGTATGACTGCAATGCGCAAGAAAATACTAGCATCAGTAATCTTTTCTCAACCGATGGAGTCTTCGATGACTTTAAAAAAACTTGTAGATACTTTAATAATTTAACAGCGATTATTCTGATTGAGAAAAGATTACAGATAAGAGTACTTTCGTGCAGTACAGTCATCCACTGAACTGATTTGTGTAATATTTTCTCAACCGGTGGAATCATCGGTGGATGGAAAAATACCATTGATCTGTCAACCACGACGAGTTGACGAACCCCAAAAAATCGATTAAATGTAGGTGGGGTTGGAAGGACGAGATTACTGAATAAATAAGCGATTGATGTGCTCAAGAACAACTTAAATTATCAAAGTTTTGCGATTTTGCGGCTCAACTTCCTTTCTCTCTCTCTCTCTCTCTCTTCTCCAATTTCGAGCTTTCTTTTTTCTTATTTTCTCCGTTCGTGAAATGAGAGACAAGAGTTCCTTATTAATGGCGTTTCACGGAAATCAGCGTCCTTCTAAACATAGACGCATCTAGAGGGAAATAAATATTCGAAAGGAAGCTTAAAGAGAAAACCAATCCTGGTCCGTAGCAATCACGGGACAATGATTGCATAAATCGATCGAATGTGCTCTGAATTCTTAAAAAAATAAAAACTTCAATCCAGTTTCCGATCCCATAAAAAAAGTTATCTAATTATGTGATTCTTTTTTTTTTTCATACTTTTTTCATTCTCAATTAGAGCGCAGTCTTATTTTGAGTATCGGGTCCTGACAAGTAGCGGTGCGTGCTACCGAACCGCATCAAAGCGCATCGGTGAGCGATTGATTAGCAGCGAGTCAAAATTCTGATGCGCAAACCAACCGCTTACCGATGAGTTTTGATGCGGTTCGGCAGCACGCACCGCTACTTGTCAGGACCCGATACTCAAAATAGGCGAATTTTAGCGATCGAATATCATTCACCGTCGTATGATATTCGATGGATTTGCATCTTATTTTGATGATATTCGATTGTTTCGTTGGTCTCACAGGAGACAACAATTGGAAATTTCGAATCCACCTCCGGAGGTAGATTCGATTTTGAATTGTTGCAACCGGTGTCAGAAATCTCACCTTCTATCCTTTTTGACTCCTTTTGCCACGATAATTTCGGAAACAACGAAATTTTCGAATAAACTTTATTGTACAGATCATGCGTAGAAGTCATTTTCCTATGAGACAAACATAATTTTACCTTCGAAAACGCTAGTTTTAATGTTAAAATGGTCATGTTATTCAGAGCTGATTTAGAGGTTATGTTATGGAATATTATTATCGAAGTTTTCATTTTCACGAGAATATCATTCAGAATTAAGTTCACTCTCGACTCTCATTGGCTAGATTTTTCACCGATCAGCGGCATCAGTTAGCAATCATCAATTCTTGAAGTGAATGATATTCGATCGCTAAAATTTGCTTAATGTGTCTACTCTTAGTATACCTATCAGTTATCAATCGATTTATGGCAACATGGGCTCCCGTTGAAAAATAGCCGGGGTTAGGAGATCGTTGAATCTCAATGGGAGGTTTGGGGGACACCACCCAGTGATGGGCAAGTCTGGGGGCCGGGACCCCCCCCCTCCTAAAAAAAATACCACCTTAGTTTTTCTTCCAAATATAGTACAATTTTAAGTTATTGTATATTAAATCAATTATAATAATTTTAACCTCACAAGTACAAATTGTTTCAGTGTTTCAGTGTCTTAATTATATCTGAAACTATGTGAATAGGATTTAGTATGACCAGAACACTTGGACTGAGTAATGAAAATGATTGATATTTCCTTGGAGGTCTGAGGGTTCAAAGGAGAGAGCGGTGGGGCAAACAGTCATGAACTTTCTTCCTACTTTTCACCTAGCATTTCAGACTTAAGAAGGTTCGCGGATTTACGGAAACAGAGAACTTTTTCATTTCCGGTCGAAAGAAAATGAAGACTCTTCTTCACTATCTTCCTTTCGTATCCTCACTCCCTCCTTTTTTCCTTTCCTTATTTGAGCCCTTTTCCTAAGAAGTGGCTACATCCCCCTTCAACTCCCGTGAACCTCCTGTGATTATTTTTACCTCCTTAACACCACGCCACTAGTTTCTTCGCATGTACTATCGACGAATTAAAGACTGTCACGAGATTTTCAGACATTTTCAGTTAAGGGTTTGAGTGTGGGACTGATCTGCAACGGCTTTCTCGCCCCACCCCAACTGGCCTCTCACCTGGAAGGTGCGAGGAGTATGAAGAGTGGCCGAACCAGAACCTTGAAGGCAAAACTAAGCTCGCAGAAATCTCGCGACAATCTTTAATTCGTTGATAGTACATCTGTCTCACAATGTTTCAGTTTTTGCTCACCACAATGGGGCTCTTGTAAGTTTTTGCCACACGCAAATGAATAGTTAAATCGGATGTAAAAACCAGTGAAAATCACAAAAATCACACAAAAAAGTTTAAAATTCAGTAATGCACTCATGCCTATACCAAAACCAAAATCTAAGAGAGGCACATCGGTCCCCAAATACGCGTCATGATGTACTGTCAACGAATTAAATAATGCCAGTTGACTCCTTAAATGTTGGCAAGGTAGGCCACCAGCAACGCTTCAATGCATTGTTTTAAATATCGCAGGTTGCCTTTACCTACACAAAAATTTAAGGAGTCAACGGTTGCCAAAATAAGTGTCATAATGTGCAGTCAAAGAATTGAGAAACGATAGTCGAATCCTTAAATTTTGGCAAGGCACGCCACATGCAACGCTTCAATGCATTGTGTTAAGAATTGCTGGTTGCCTATTACAAAACCAAAATTTAAGGAGTCATCGGTTGGCAAAATAAGTGTCATAATGTACAATTGTACAGTCAAAGAATTGAGTAATGCTGGTTGACTCTTTAAATGTTAGCAATGTAGGCCACCTGCAACGCTTCAATGCATTGTGTAAAGTATTACAGGTTCCCTAAACCAAAATCTAAGGAGTCATCGGTTGTTAAAATACGTGTCAAAATGTACAGTCAAAGAATTGAGTAATGCAAGTTAACTCCTTAAATGTTGGCAAGGTATGCCACCTACAACACTTCAATGCATTCTGTTAAGTATTGCAGGTTGCCTATACCTAAACTGAAATCTACGGAGTCTACTGGCATTGTTTAAGTCGTTATGACTGTACATTACAAGATATATTTTGGCAACCGTTGTGGCAACTGAGCTAAGCAAGTCTGCAGCTGGAGGCTGTTTAAAATTCTGAGCGTGGTCTTAGCGCTCTCCGCAGTAAGACCATACCACATCGGTTTGCTGATGTCATTAATGAAACAAAAATATTACAACTTAGGTGTCGCTCCCTGATTTTTCCCCCCGTCCCGTCTCCTGTCGCTTTTTCTTCCCTGAATCAATATTTATTTTTTTCATAACTGCTAACTTTCCGTCACGGGTCAGGTTCATTGGCTGCTATTTCCGCGGCTGAAATTTAGGGTGAATTCAGACTCTGGTTTGCAACGCGTGCAGTAGAAAGTTGTAAAGGCTCCTGCATCAGAGAGACTGAAAATATAAACGTGAACAGATTTGCGAATTACTAAAATTATTTGTTTTATTTTTTGTTTGCTTTTGCTTTTGCTTTTGATTTTACTTTTGCTTTTGCTTTTGCTTTTTCTCTTGCTTCGCTTTCGTTTTCGCCTTCGCTTTCGTTTTCACTTTCGCTTTTGATTTCGCTTTCGCTTTTGATTTCGCTTCCGCTGTCGATTTCAGATTAGTAAAAGGGCCATAGCCCCCTCAAAAACCGATTGTTTCTCATTCGTTCAAGTGGGATGGATCCATGGTTCCCAAAATATCTGGATCCGCCCTTGTCCTCACCAAAACCCATTCAAAATAATCGATTCGCGGTGAGGGAATTCTACTTTCAGCAGAATCTATTTTTTCAACATTTGTTTATGTGGCAAAAACAACGGCTATAACATTGGTGTAGCGTAAAATTTGGCAACATTGCGGATCGCCCATTTAAATCCATGTAAGAGATCACATAGTATTAAGTGTTCTGTACGCACCTTCGCATTCGACCTTTTATTTGGGTTTAAATGGATAAAAAAACAACGTTGCCAAATTGCACCTACGCCAATGGGTTATAAAAATCAACCTTGTTCATCCTCTTTTCAGACCTCTGTGTAATGTGGCAATAACGATTTCCGTTTACTTAAATGTATGTAAAACAATCGATCTGTAGAAGGTTCGTTTGACCTCCAGGGATTAATCGATACTTTTGCGTCGGTGGAAATAGGGAAAAAAATCATGATTGCCCAACTACTTAAGCCGCTTGTTTTCAACTGAAACGTTCAATACCTGCGTCTATCCGCCAATATAAGCTCAGTTCTGAGAGTAATTTTTTTGATTTTTCAGTGTACTCATCGCAGTGGCGTCGCGTGCCATCTGGCAACAATGCAACAGCTTCATGTAAAACTCGTTAAATATATCGAATTTTCTTTTAGCACTGTGCACCCCCTGAATTTGATCTTTTACATGAGTTTTAATGGATATAATACATTGTTGCCAAACTGCACGCGACGCCACTGCACTGACTCATCGTCATTTTTATTGGTTTTTATGCAAGGAGAAGAAAATCTTCAATCCCTGTGGTAAAAGTTTGCAGTTGCAATTGCAGTTCCAATTTGTCTACAATTGAAAAAGGATGCTTTCTTGAGCGCCTTCAATCCATTGCGTATGCAAAATCAGCATTACATAATAGGAATGTTTAACTACCATTTCAATTTGAGCGAGTGAACATGGGTTTGTCTTCGTAAGCCATGGTGGTAAAAGGGTTAATAATCTCCCTGATACCTTTTGGACTTGTTATTTTTAAACAAAAACAAAATCGAAAACGAAAAGCGAAAGCGAAAGCGAAAGTGAAATCGAAATTGAAATTGAAATCAAAATCGAAATTGAAATCGACAGCGGGAGCAAAATCGAAAGCGAAAGCAAGAGCAAAAGCAAAAACAAAAGCAAAAGCAAAAGCAAAAGCAAAAGAATTTTAGTAATTCGCAAATCTGTTCACGTTTATATTTCCAGTCTCTCTGATGCAGGAGCTTCTACAACTTTCTACTGTACACGTTGCAAACCAGACTCTGAATTCACCCTAAATTTTTGCCGGCATCTTTGTTCTCAGCTCATCAAGAATTTTCATTTTCTTCATAAAAAACACATAAATTCAGACCCTTACAACAGCCCCATTCTTGCTATTTTAAAAGGAATTTCTTCTTACCCCATATTCAAAATAATACGTTCCGTAAATCTAATATGAAATTTTTCTCCTTGCAAATTAACCCTTCTATTCAGTTCCACTACGTTAATAGGTTGTTTCAATTAAATCTCTAAATATATGTAAATTCAAATAAAGATTAGTCACAGTTACCAGATTGCTGGATCCGCTCTTATGGGTGTGGAGCAAAAAAACCTCTGTTATCAAATTTTAACAACCAATACACGTATTCACTATTTTCCTCAGCTTGATCAGAAAAAACTACGCATTCGAGGTGACTATCCGCTTAGTATTAAAATCACACCGGCGATAAACGAGATGTGAAGGAGAGGGAAAAAAAATCAACACGCTTAAACAAGCAGGGAATTCGATAATTTTTGACCGGAGGCAGGACCGAGGACCCGCCCGAGCCCGTGTCCCTCCTTAAGGATCAAGTTTCACGTTCACAGGAAGTGGCGGAGTCCATTGACTCCTACCTTCTCCGTCTGTAAATGCAGACCGTTGTCATATTGTGCAATTTTTGTTCAAATTTTACATTGAATTTAAAATGGATATTTTTTTGTATAAATCTGGGGACCATGTCATGGTCGAAATCGGAGGAGTCAGGGGCACGGAGCCAAATTCCCCGGAATCATAATAGTGAATGAAAGTGCTTAAAGATCCCCCCCCCCCTAACAACACCACCCAACTTCCTTCTTCACACTCCTTCATAGCCGTGGCCAGGATATTGTCTTTCTCTCTCTTGGCACATTTAAACGCATGAGTTAGAAAAGGACAGAAACAGGGGCTGAAGTCACGTGACAGCCCTTATATCTATCCTTTTCCAACACATGCGTTTAAATGGGCTAAGAGAGAGATAGACAATATCCTGGCTACGGCTATGCACTCCTCTGCTCATGAGAATAGGTACCTGGAGGCTCAATGGATCGGCAAACCAATGGAATTATAAACTGTTTACTTGTTTCGTAGTCGTAACACGAAACCTATCGGCAGGAAAATTTGAGCCCTATCAATCGGCAATCGACTGTCGCAGTGTCACCCCCCCCACCCCACCGCCAACAGGCTCAGGTCAAAATTCCTGTACTGGAATGATCGAAACCGTCTATCACATCTCCAGCCTCCGCACTCAAATGTATTTCCTTTAAAGAAAGGAATGTGTTTGTTTACCTAAGCACCGCAGAGGGCTGCATTAGAGTCCCTATATGTAGAGAGTTAAGACAAGAGGGTAGTCAACTTCTGATTGGTCGATGAGATTTAGGCTCTATGGATGCCGCCATTGGATGCGATTTTGCAATTTTTTTTACCATCGCAGTTGTTTACCAACGGTATTTTATGGATAATGAGTTACTTTTCGACGAATCTGTTAATTTTATTCTTGATACGCCTCAAGAATGTCTATAAATCCCAAAAGAACCTTTCAAAGCGTAAAAAGATGTCGATCCCAAAAGCAAAAGATTACATCGTTAAAAACTCAGCAGCACTGTAATCTTTGCAGTGGACGAAAACACAACAAGGGCCCTCAGAATGTAAACAAATGTGCAAAATAGCATCCAATGGCGGCGCCCATGGTTTCACTTGTCTTGACTCTCTACATATAGGGACTCTCGGCTGCGTGAGAGTTAAGATTAAAAGCACTTGAGATTTCTGAATGCTCCGCTATTATGAATTTAATTTACTCAACGTAGTAACGTAGTAGAACTGAATAGAAGAGTTGATTTGCAAGGAGAAATATTTCATATTGGATTTAAGGAACGTATTATTTTAAATATGGGGTAAGAAGAAATTTCTTTTAAAACAACAAGAATGGGGGAGTTGCAAGGGTCTGAAATGATGTGTTTTTTTATGAAGAAAATGAAAGTTCTTGATGAGCTGAGAACAAAGATGCCTTTGGTTTCTAATTAAGTCCCATTGTTCCGGAGATGATACTTTTAGCCAAAATACATTGTTTTAAATGGGAATTCCTCGTAGTGAAGTCACTATGCACACGATTTTTTTACAATTTTACACGTATGTTTCTCAAAAATCGGGACACCTAAAAATAACCAAAAGCACCATTGTTCTCAGCTCATCAACTTCGTTTCCTTTAAAAAATCCCAAAATTTCAGACCCTTTTCAACTGCTCCATTCTTAATATTTTTTTTTTTAAAATACATTTATTCTTACCCCATTTTTAATAGTACGTTCCGTAATTCCAATAAAAAAAAATTCTCAGTGTGTTTTTTTTAGCACATTTATTGAACTAGCTAATTTTTGGATAGAGCGTTGCACGGATGCACGCTTTTGCTATAAGCAATTTAAAAGTCAAATCTGATGTAAAAACCTGCAAAAACAACGATGGTATAGCACTAAAAACTCACGCGATCCACTCCTGAACTCACCGAATTCTTTTAAAAGCGCGAGCGTAATGTCGGAGTGGGACACTACGGGTGGGAGATTCCTATCTAATAATAATGTAACTTCATCAAGAAGTGACCAATAAGAGACGACTTTCTTCTGACACCGGTGTCACCAGATAAGATAACACAGTACCAGTACAGATGTGGGTCACTACTCTGGTGTCTTATTACTCTAAGGATTTTCCTTTTCTTTTTGTTCCTTGCTAAAGAAAGTGACAAAAATTAAATAGGCATATCCCATTACAAGAGCCCAACGCCGCCATTAAGCTCGCGCATTTAAAATCAGTTAACATTAGAAGTGGACTTCTTGAGATTTTAGTGCTACCATCGTTATTTGTGTAAGTTTTTACATCTGAATTTCCCCTAAATAGTTTACAGACAAAATGTACAATAGCTCCATTCTCTCTGAACATCTCTGTTTGAAAATTGCATAACTTCTTTTCGAGGATTCCTTAATTATTCGTTCAGCCACACCTTTTTTGCAATAAACCTATCGTCAGCGCAGCTGAACCATAGTAATTATCTTACTGGAGTATATATAGCTAATAATTAAATAAAAACAGATGGCTTAAAAAGTGCTTACGCGACGGAGCTGAAACTTTTCTGCGAGTGACTTCATCGAAAACTTGTTGCTTCCGGAAGACCTCACAAAATGCGATAGATTTCGAAGGTTGGCGACGTTGGCGTAGTGTTCCCGACGCGACCGAGTCGTCTCAGGTCTCACAGCGCGAGCTAATCCCGAGAAACCTTCGCTATAATAAAACGTTGCCATCGAAGAGAGCTTTTTTCGGTAAGCGGGCGTAAGGAGCTGTTTTGGAGACTTGTATTTGTTGCCGAGATTGAAGTTAAGTGAACAAAGAAACTCAAAAACTCGAGACAGTGGCCGCTTTTGCCCTCCCCCTCCCCTCCCCTTCCTGCCCGCGCCCTTACCCGTTCATTCAGCGTGAAAACGGAAAAGGGAGAGAAAAACACCAGAAACGAAAATCGCTCGCATAAAATAACAGGTACCAGCTACCTTATATACAGACATTATCAGGGAAACGGGAGCCCAAAAGAAGTGTTGAGATAAGTGTTGCCAAGTTTAGCTTTTTCACTAGCAGGTCACTTTAAGGGGTGTCTCCACCTGCGAATTTAAAAGCGCGAATAAACTGATTTAGCCAATGAGCTTCTTTGTTGTCGATACATCGGACTCGACCTATCGACTTCAAGGCAGCTCATTGGCTCAATCAGTTTATTCGCGCTTTTACATTCGCAGGTGGAGAAACCCCTTTAGATAAAACCGCACCTCTCGCTCGCTCAAAGTTAGTGGGTAGCAGTGGCGAAGCGTGCAATTTGGCAACGTAGCAATGTGTCCATTTGAACCCACTTGAAAGGTCGAATACGAAGGTGTTCACCGAACACTCAACAGTTTGACCTTTTTCATGGGTTCAAATGGACACATTGCAACGTTGCCAAAATGCAAGATACACCACTGGTGGGTAGTTGAGTATTCCTACTCTACGGTGTTTATTTTGCCGAAGCCAAGAACTGAAGGCGCTCTGTTAAACATTATTTTCCAATGGGGCTGTTGCTCATTTTTGCTGTTAGCGATTCAATAGTCAATTCTGGTGTAGTAACCTCCAAAAATAACGATAGTAGCACTAACAACTTTCAAAATCCACTCTTACAATAAAAGCATTTATTTACGCTAGCGTAATATGGTTGCGTTATTTATTTCTACCGTTATTTTTGGAAAGTTTACCACCAGAATTGAATATTAAATAGATTAAGGCAATATATTGTGCAACAGCCCCATTATCATTTTCCCGCTAAGTTTTTGAATTTATTTGCTGCTCATAATAATTATGTTTTTCTCTTTCTTATCCTCCTGATGTTTATTTTTGTAACGTTTTTATGTATTAATTAATGGTTTGTATGTTTCGCTCATTCATTCATCAGCATGTTGTGATTGATTTATGTTTGACTAATTTTTATTTAATTTGGTTTGTTTTTAATCTCGGATATAATATGCTCTGAAGGTGACAGTTGTCCAAAAGCTTTACCACATAAGAAGTATTATTAGCCTATCGCGCACAATCTGGGACAAGAAGAATGTAAAACGGCGCCTTAAATGTCGGCTCAGGTAGGCCACCTGCAATTCTTCGATTCATTGTGATAGATATGTATTGCAAGTTGCCTACCTAAAGCAAAATTCAAGGAGTCAACTGACATTATTTAATCGGTTTACGATGTGTACTTACTTGTACAGTTCTTGCCTAATTTTCCCATATTTGTGTTTCAATGATGCTGATGAGGAACACAAATTTCCGTCATAGTGGTCGGTACTATCTAATCAGCTGTCTTCTTTCAACTGGCGGATATATTTTGCGATAAAAAATGCTGCTAGTCTTTGATGGTTAAGGTATTGGACGCAATTTTTGATGTGCTCCTAAATTCTTTCCAGTCATAAATTATTATCAAAAATCAGCAACAGATATTATAAACCTAATGCTAGATAATAAATTGAGTTAACACTCATAATATAATTTAATGTTATTGTCAATTTATTTTCCCCGAAAGTTAATTTGACTCCATTTTAAAATTCGTCTCTTGGCGTGGAATACACTGAAAAAATGGGCTAAATTTAACTATTTTTTAGTTGAAAATATGGTTACCTCTTAGAAACTGTTAAGTTCACTGTTTAACCCTTTCATACATGAAAATCCTTTTTTTCCAGGAACGGATTTTTGACTAACATTGTTGATCTCAGCGCTGTTTCCTCATCTAAATTGATGCGCATGTTGTATTTTTTTGGTTTCCATAAGATTACGTGTTATTCAAATATCCATTGGAATGGACTCCAGGTCTGAAAGGGTTAAAATAGTTAAATTACCTCCGTTTCATTTTAATGTATAACTAATTTCAACAGTCAAACCAACAGTTTTTAAGTGGTGTTTATACTTTTAACTATAAAACAGTTAAATTTAGCACTTTTTTTTAGTATATAGTGAATGAAAGGGTTATACATTATTGCAACAGTCAAGCTGATCTATGGATGATCAGGCAACGCTGGTTCAGAGTCACTCGCCCCTCTTCACTTTCCCGTTCAAACTCTTAGCGTGGAGGAACGTAGCTTCTTTCAAGACGGATTCTAAAAACACAACCCCTCGGCACAGTTAAGAATATTTTCAACTCACTCAACCCACCCTCTTTGCTTGTAAAGTGAAAACGAGGGAGGGACCGCGGTGGTGCGGTGGTGAGAGGTGCGGGTGGTAAAATCCATTTAGTTTATTAAAAATGAGTAAGATAGTACTCCAAAATTTAGTTTAATGGTGAAATTCCTGGCCTCAAAAAGTCGCACCAACCAACCTGTGGCAAGGTTTTTAACCGGATTAGATTGCAAAGTAAACTTTCTTAATTCGTGTGACCGATTGTTTTCGGTTATGAACTTCGCTTCATTTCGGCAAATTATACCTACGGCGTGAAGTCGGTTTGAATAAGTCAGATTTTTAGATGGATAAATATTCAATTCTGAAGAAATCCAGCCACTTAATTTTCATTATTAAAGTATGTCTATCCAAATATTTACGTTACCCTTTAAACTTTCGTTTCTGTGTAATTGCGAGGCACCATTTGAAATCCCTTAGCGCACGAGTTAATTTTCATGACTCATTTTCTTTTAGTTTTGACTTCACGTTGACGAAGATAGCCACATAAAATCATCTTTTACAGTCCAACGAGAAAGAAAAAAGGTCAGGGTCATTTTCCTCATTTTCTCTTCTTTCACTCGCACTTAACAAAAATACAATAACCGCGTGTGACTGCCTAAAAAGCCTTGGGAATAAACTTTTTTCTCCCTGGATCAATGAGCTCCGAGCTTCCCGCTTTATGAGTGCTAAACCAAAGAAAAAATCCAGAATTTTGTGAAAATCGCAAAGCACGAATTAGCAATATAATTTACAAAAATCGCAACATTTTTTGCTAACCCAGCAAAATCGAAAGTTTGTTTTTTCCAAGCCAGCAATCTTATGAGATTCTTAGTTTAGGAGAAAAAATGTGAGTTTTGGCAAATTAAATTGCTGCTCTAGCAAAAATATTGCAAATTTCGCAAAATGTGTACATTGTTTTATATGTTTTATTAGTTATGGATATTACAATTTTACCGAAGGGTTTGCAGGCGGAGTTCGCAGGAAAAGTTCCTCTATTTCAGCAATATTTTTTTTTTTTTTTTTTTTCAGCGCTCTCAAAAATTTTCGCCCAGGGCCACAATATCGCCCTTTGTCGCATAAATCCGGCATTTTTAGGGGTTTATACGTAGTGCAATAAACGTATGATATAATTCTGCTATAGTAACGCAAGATTCTACGACAATCCGCTCGTTCGTCCGTCCCAACTCAACGTCTCAAACAAAATAAGACAATATCCGTGTTTTCGCAACAATTGCAATTCGCCGAACTACATCGCAACTGCACAGATCGCATCCAAAAAGTTGCCACCATGGAGATCCTCTCTCCATCGCAAAAACGTAAACTCCTAATAGATTATGAGTCCATCACACTCTTCGGAACGGTTAACCCTCCCCCCACCCATTCCCTCCTACTCCCTTCGCCATTTCATCAGATCTGCCGCTCTGCGTATAATTAATGACATTTTTCAATTCACCGGTGATTTCCACCGGTTGAGAAAAGATTCCACAGTTCAGTTCAGTATATGGACTGCAATGCACGAAAATACTTACATCTGTAATCTTTTCTCAATCGGCGCAATTGCTGTTGAATTATTAGAATATCCAAACTTTTTTTTTGAAGTCATCGTCGATTCCACCGGTTGAGAAAATACTGCAGATATGCAAGTATTTTCGTGCATTACAGTCCATACAATAAACTGAAGTTTGTAATCTTTTGGAGGTATCGGTGAATTGAAAAATGGCATTAATTATTCGCAAAACGGAAGCTCTGCCCAACACCCCCACCACTCCCCCCAATCCGTCCCGCGGTCACTCTCTGATACTTGTTATCAACGCTGAGTTTATTTTAACCATTAATTCCTTCGACAAAAACCCGCAGGAAAACTATCGATCATGTATATGGAGTCATACAGCCAAGCATTTTGGGGGAAGGGGTGATAGGGAATGAGGGGGGGACTTCAGCACCAAAGAGCGCGGCATCACAAATTGTTGATCCGTTATACTCGAAACTTCGAAATATACTATCAGTATATCGGTCCTATATATATATAGGAGCTATAAATATATATATATAGCTCCTTTCTCAGTATAATAACGTGGCTTGCGTTGCGGTTTGCATCACGAGCGTGCCGGCGTTTGGTGCGGCGCGCAGTGGCGTGTGGTTTGTCCATTTTGTTGCTGGTGCACTACTCCTGCAGTCCTGCTGCTGCTGCTCTTGCATACGTATACACCGATGCACCATACACCAAACCTACCGCCGTGCCACGCCGCGGCCGCATCCTCTAAACATCACATTTACATCGTCCACCGTTCACCGCTGCTCCACGCACGCACGCACGCAGCATTCATCAATGCGCCGCACAAACTCTCCTGTTTTCATTCATAATTAATTTATTCTGGTCCTATCCGTGCATCGCTGATACCGGATCGGTTTATTTTACGCTCCGACGGCATCGTGTCCGTGGCCTCTCCTGGCGAGCTGCTGGGTATTCCGTCTTGGTTCGTTCTAGTCAAAGGAGGAATGATCGACGGTCGGACATCACAGGAGAGCCTTTCTTCGTTTTTCAATTTTTCTCCGAATCTTACGCGAATTAAGAGCTCTTCTTCATTTTAATTTCTTGCTTATTCTCTGTTTAAGATAAGAAGAGACTTGTCGAGTCACATCAGAAAAAAAAAGACTGGCAAAATCTACCGTCTGCGCTGATTTTGGAGTCTGCTATCAAGTAAACGGTAAATGCATCGTACATTAGGGTAAATTAAGTTAACTTGTTGGTGCATTTTAACATCATTTAGTGGAATTTGCCTTACTTAATGCCTGACTCCAAAATCAGCGATATAGATTGGTAATTCGACCAGTTATTTTTTTAAGTATTGAGATTTGACTTATAACATGCATCAGTCTCTCATTGCTGAAGCTCGTTAATTGTTTCAGAACCGTTGCGCTCACTGGGGCTTCGTCCGAATGGACAAAAAGGTGATGTCACCAAAACCCCCCTTGTGACCCCTCTATCTCTTCAGCTTGGCAAATGCAGTCGATCGCTCTCAAGGGTTTTCATATCTTTTGCATCTGATTCTATTTCACTCTCATGCATGACCTATCTCATGACTCTCCAAAATGGACAAAAAGTTGATGTCACCAAAACCTTCCTTGTGACCCCTCTATCACTTCAGCTCGGCAAATGGAGTCGATCGCTCTCAAGGGATAATTTTTAGTCTAATAAAACGAAATGAAAACGGTGAACGTATCAAATGACTAAAAAAAACAAACAATTACACGTGCCCGAGTGTGTGATTGGACGTACTCGAAAATTTCTCAAAAATACACAAAACGACCCTCTAGCATTTAATTTTTGATTCATATCCTGAAAACGAAATCTCCAAAACACACACGGCCACCAGAGGGCGGCTCATACACTATATTATATTGTTCATTGTATACAGCAAAACAAAAGTAAGAAGCTTGCTATATACTTCGTATGGCAAGCTTAAAAAAAGCTAGCCTGCGACTACAGCCGAACAGTTCATAGATTTTGGCAATGGAGATGCCAATCACCACACCGGTCCCATTACTCTGTAAAGACTTGAAATTGGGCATTCTCATTGAGATCACGTGAGCAAGACGGCACGTGGCCCTTCTTTGGTCCCTTTTCAATAGGGGGAAAAAATAGAGGCACCTCCATTCGAAATGAAAAAGAGAAAGGGGGCTCATGAAAAGATATATAGAGAAAGGGTAATGCCTTTGCAAGCCACAATACGAGCGCTGTCTACCTTCCTCCCTCTGTACACGCATTCTCTTTGCTTTTTTTTTGCCCCTAATCATTCTTTGGATGAAATTAAGCTCTCTCTCTCACCCTCTCTCTCTCTCATCAATGTATTGAACTCACTTTCATTCTCCGACTCCCTTTTGGGTTTCTCTTCATGTCGTGGATGAACGTTTTGGTGCAGTAGCGCAACAAGAGTTTTTTCATCTCTCTCTTTTCTCCATTAAAAAACGTGTGTTAGACAAGGATGGACAACGGGATAAAACCTCCTCTTTCTGTCCTTTTTCTACGTATACATTCAAACGGGAAATGAGAGAGATGGAAGAGATGGAAGAGATCCTGGTTGCACCAGTGTTTTGGTGACCAGCCGTCTATATGAGGATTGGAGCTCAAAGACGGACTATAGGCGCACCCTGGATCAAACTTAGAATTTTTGGAACAATAATTCTTCACTGACCAAGAGGAGTGGATTTTCAAGAGAAAATCTGACATTTCAATTAATCAACTCATGTTCTCAGTCGGTAAAGATTCGTTTTCACCGGATTTTTGTCATAAGTATACCTCCAATTTTTGTTTTTTTGTCTTTTGTTTTTTATTCTGCGTAAAACTTAAAAAGAGCATGACTTAAATCCAATGGTCTTACAGACTTGCATTTATACCATGAAATAATTTTTTGAATATTTCATGATGTATCAATCATTGATTGTGAGTGCAATTCGGCCACGTTGCATTTTGTTCATTGGTTCCAAAAAGTTCAATTCGGAGTGTTGTGACTGATCATCCGAGACTTTGCTGGTTTTTTTTCAAGGCGAGTGTCAATGCGGGCACCCAATAACTTGCGGTGTTTCCAAAATAGATGCTTTATTACTACGGTCTCAACATTTCTGTGCGGTGTCGACCGCCATTAGTGATGGAGGAAAAATTTTCCGCCAAGAACTGCACTTACGAGCAGGGAGTCGAACCGAACCGAACCTTGAACCGAAAACCGAACCGCTGAAAAATGTTGAACCGAACCGAACCGTGAACCTAAATTTTAAAAATGGCTTGAACCCGAACCGAACCTGAACCGAAAATTGAGACAGTGTGAGCCGACAAAAAAACCGGTTCACAGACGGTTCAAAAGTTGAACAGTTCAGATGGCCGAGAAGCGACGAAAGAATCCTTAGTCCTAAATTGTCTTTGTAGGATTTTGTTGTGGAAAAAGAATCTTTCAAAGAATCGTTCTTCCGTACTTTAGAATAGTCGGCAGCTGTTTCCAATGCAACGAAAAAGTAGCATGTATATTGTTGAATGTATAATTTTTCTGAGAAAGAGTAAAAACGGGAGATCCAAAAATTTTAGTAACAAAATTCAAAAATGGCCCATCCTATTTTTTATTTTTTTGAATATTTGATATCAAGCGACTTAAGCAAAAACAAACTGAGCGGAGCGAATGTAAGAGGAAGTCACGCTAAAAATATAACGAGCTAGCCAATTTGTTTCCATCAGGATGGTTACACTGACTTAGCTAAAAAAGGTGGAGAGTAGAAATTCGTGTGAATAATAAATTTGAAGACGAAACAAAAAATTTGTCATTACATTCCTCTGAGACGGTTCATGAACCTAAAATTTGGCCGAACCGCCTTTGAACCGGTTCAAAAACCTAAATTTTTGCCGAACCGAACCGAACCCGAACCAAAATTCCGCGCGAACCCGAACCGAACCGCGAACCGAAATTCTGAAAACTGCCTGAACCCGAACCGAACCTGAACCCTTTTTTTGGCCGGTTCGACTCCCTGCTTACGAGTAGCAGCGCCACGGCGCGGCGTACATTTGAACAAGTCAAAGGGAGAGGCCGAACAAAGCGTGGTGGCTAATACCTATATCTATGTATTTCTTGATACGCAACGTAGAAGTCTGAAAGTGGTTTCATTGCTGGTTTTGTTGTAAAATTTCTCTCAGAAAATTGCCCTTTTCAGTCTAATTATTACTTTCTCACAACTAATAAAGTTAGAACATTGAGAAATAAGGATTGCGATGGTGTAGATGTCTGTTTGTCTGTATCCTGGCATAACTTTTGAACCAATAGTCCATATACATTCAAATTTTGCAGAGAATTCTCTAACATTCCTCAGAGCGGATTTTTCTGTTTTCCTAAATTTCACATTTCAAGCATGTTATGTAGGATAAAAGGTTTCCTTAAAATGCAATGGGAAAAAATGGGTAAAACGGGTGAACGTAGGGAAAAATTGGAATGTTTCAAATAATAGCTGTTTGAATTTTTATGAAATTTGCATAAACATTCTGCAACCAGCGTACTGTAAAATTAATCTCTTAGGAGGGGTTTGTGGGTCTCCCCCAAAATATTATAGGGGGGTGTAGGTTTCTCACCTAGCATATTATGGGGGCAAGGGGCTTGTGGGACTGTGGGTCACTCCCGATATATTAAAGGCGGATCTGGGGGTTTCTCCCAAAATATAACAGGGGCTCTGGGGGTCTCTCCCAGCATATTATAGTGTGGTTTGATCGGTGGCGTACAAGGGGGGGGGGCTAATGGGGCTCCAGACTATACCTCCAATTTTTAGGGGTGGAGGGGAATAGGGAATCATTTTCGGTCAAACGTTCATATTATAGGGGGGTATGGGTCCCCCCGAATTAATTTTGTTGCGAGAAAGAGTTCATATAGGGAATTCCTTACGGATTATTTTTATCCGTAAAAACATTCAAATTTGCATTTCTTGGATATATTCAACACGCCCGACCCCTTTGCATTGAATCGCTCCCCTGTGCGACGCGGAGGATTGCGTCCCATTCTCTTAGCCCCCATCCCCATCCCCTCCCCCTACCCCCTCCCCCCGAACCCACGCTTCTCTACCCCGTGCGTCTCCCCTCCTCCCCTGTGACTTCTTCCTTCTCACTAACTTTTGACTTACCACTAATTTGAATGCAAATGGGTTCGAATTATCAAAAGCTCGCGTAAAATACCGCGCGGCGCGGCCGCGGCCGCGGCATGGCGGGGCAACGCGACGTGACAGCTTGAGCGTGCGCGAATTTTGCGTCCAACAGTGAGGGGGTTGGTACGGAACGATACAGCGTATCGAATACCACCCCCCCACAACCCCCCCACAACCACCCCCCACAACCACCCCCCACAACCACCCCCCACAACCCCCCCACAACCACCCCCCACAACCCCCCTCACCCAAAACCTTTCTCTTCTGCGTTAATTGGGACTTTATTTCTTTTTTTGTTCAACAGCCCCATCCTGAAACAAAGAAAAAAGCTGCGGGAGTGCGGGTACCGGTACCTTGCAACAGTAGCGTACAGAGAAATTTGCCTTTCTCTCTCTTTCCCCATTTGAACACATGCGTGGAAAAAGGACAGGAACAGGGGCTCAAAGGTGATTTCAGCTCCTGTCTCTTTCCTTTTCTAGTACATGCACTCAAACGGCAAAAGAGCGAGAGAGACTAATTCCTGCGTACGCCATTGCCCTGCAATATATATGTATATACCTGCTTAAAACGTCAGTGTCGTCTTTGTATACCTTTTATAAATATCCCATCCACTCGAGAATTTTTTACACAATGCACGCGCGTGCAAATAACCATCAGCGACACCAGGGCACGATAAATAATTAGGTGCTTTAAGGTGAGAATTCATGGCTAATATTAGTTAATGGAAGTGGTAATATGTAGCGTGAAGGTCCTAATTTTGCGGGTTAGTGTAAGGTGAATGCATGGTTTAAAACGAAGTCAGCGGTTAGCCAACAATCACTTCAATGCACTCATCGGTTGATGCAATCGGTTGTGACTAAAGTGGCGTAGCATTCCAAACTATCTCGCTCTTTCTCCCGTGACCTTCATGTACAGTGTATTCAATTGCAGCCAGCCCCCTAAAAGAAAAGAAAATTATATTGGCAGCCTCCCACAAAAAACAAAAAAAAAAACAAAAACAAAAAAACAAAAAAACAAAAAAACAAAAACAAAAAAAAAACAAAAAAAAAACAAACTGGAAGAATTTACCATCTGCATAGCTGATTTCAGAGTTTGTCAGAAAATTTTGTTTTCACTACATTACGGTAAAATTTACCAACAGATTAACCTATTTTACCTCAATGAATAGTCTACTGCATCAAACTGGTCTTTGGATTGCAGAAAAAACAGTTTTAGACTACAGCATCGTTATACAGGTCTACTTTACTTTTTTTTGAAAACTTGATAGTTTTGTCACCCCCATAGCTTTTTTTCCACGGATATTTCTTCTCGGTGCGAAATCAATTCATACCAGCTCAGTTTACACTTCGCGAGTTGGATGTTTGGACTCTTCCCCGCAATAAATAAGCGGAGAGCTGTGGGGGGGGGGGGGGGGGGGGTGAGGGTGTTCTCACTTCGATCGCGTTCAAATATGGATCCAGGAATTTGTCCTCCTCTCTCTTTCTCTCTCTCACTCTCTCTTTCTCTCCCTCCATATCTCAGCCATTTAAACTCGTGTGCGTTAGAGAGAGACAGGAGAAGGGGATGTCACGTGACTTTAACCCCAATATATACCTCTGTCCTTCTTACTGACTAGACTATCTCTCACTCATGCGATCAAACAGGAGAAGAGCCAGGATATTGTATTTCTCTCTCTTAGCCCATTTAAACGCATTCATTAGAGAAGGATGGATATAGGTGATGTCACGTGACTTCAGCCCCCGTTTCTGTCCTTTCCTAACACATGCGTTCAAATGGGCTAAGAGAGAGAAAGACATATTCCTGGCTACGACTATGAATGTATATAGGGGCAAGTTCCTGGATCCGCCATTGACCGCGTTTTCATTGCGAGTCAAAACCGCTGAAATAGAAGACAATAATAAGAGGAGCGGTATCGTTGCTGATTTGGAACACTTCTTCTGAGAACAGCGCGTAGGGCCTCGGTGCAAATCCCCCCCCCCCCCATAAAGGCCACGGTTCACGAGACAGTAAAATTATTGATGACACTTTCATTGGCAAACCGCAATACTCAGCCGCCGCCTATGGCAACGCGACGCTCGCCTCTCGTTGCGAATGTAACCGCGAGTGAGTACTTGCGCCTATCCTTGTGTCTTACTGAGAATGTTTCCCTATTCTGGAAAAATTGCTTGCAAGAGGACGGGATGGGGTAAAGGGAGAAATGGAAGGGGTGCATTGGGTCTTGGTCCCCGGAAGCTATGTTTTTACTAAGCAATTAAAATATTCTTGCCATCCGGGCAGTGGCGTCGCGTTCAATTTGGCAACAATGTATTCTATCCATTTAAACTCATGTAAAAGATCGAATTCAGGGGGTGCACAGTGCACAAGGAAAATTCGATATATTTAACGAGTTTAAACTGAGCAGTTGCATTGTTGCCAGATGGCACGCGACGCCACTGCATCCGGGGCCACACCTCATCCGTCATTCATTCCCATCATTTCGTCAGACTCTTGACGATAAGTACTATGACTTTCAAAAGAAAGTCCTCTCGTAAATCGAAATTGTTCTTGGAGAATTTTAATTTTATTTTCTATATCGTTTTAAATTTTTTGAGGGTCACGATAAGTGTTAATACCATGAGACTCTGAAATACCTGAAAACCGTAAAATATCTCAATATTGGTCGAAAAATGAAAAAATGAAAATTTCAATCAGGGTACTTTCTTTTGAAAGCCATAGTACCTAGAGGGTGTGTGCCATGGCCAGAATTTTTGTTATTAGAGGCACGGAAAAAATACTGCAGTAGATGGATTTTGAATGCTTCATTGCGAAAACATTCGACAATGTGTCCACTCATTTGTCTTGAACATTAGTATTTTTAAAACGATACTGGAACTGATGAAATTATATTTAGTCAGTTTAGTCATATATGGGAAACAGAAAATTACAAGCAAGCTATCTTGACAGTATCAGCTTTTATGAAGTAGAAATAAAAAAAAAAAAAAAAAAAATTGTAGCAAGTCGCCTCGGGCAGCTCTTGAACTAAAAGGCATCTTGAGCATCCTAGCCACTCTTCAGTTCATCCTTACAACTGCAGTCACTCTTTTCTAATGCGGGTTCATGCAAAAGCCCTGGACCCCAGTTTTTAATTGATCTATTTCATTTTTTTTTTTATTTTTTTTTTTATTTATTTTTTTTATTTTATTTTTTTTATTTTCATCAAATCTCAAGGGGTAGGGTTTATTCTAATAAAGGCTTAAAAAAATGGAAATTTTCTTTCAAAATTGGAAATTTTTAGAGCGCATTTTGGAACAAATGGGGTAATTTCTGAATAGCATTGTTTTCAACATTGATTTCAGATGCTTTGAATTCGACCATAAGTGTTATTTTATTCTGATTAGCAGTCTTATTTTACGTACAATTTTCAAATTCTATTAGAAGGTACACGTTTGAAGAAAATTAACTAACGTAGTTTCTAAATATTTTTTTCCGCTAACATTGCCTATCCGAATGGGCCTTTGCTACTTCGGGTGACAAGGAAATTAATTATTTGGGAGAAAAATATCAAAAATTGGCAAATCCTTCGATCTGCCATAAAAAAAAAAAAAAAAAAAAAAAAAAAAAAAAAAAAAAAAAATTGAAAAAGTGTCAAGAATGAAACAGATGAGGAGATTTTTTTTATATCCAATAAATCAGAACTGCATAGTATCTGTGAAACTTCGGTCTGAAATACGAAGGTTAAAAAATACAATAATCCCATGAAAAAGAGTTCAAGTCATCATCAGATCATTATTTATTTTTCAAGTTAACAACAGGAAATACAATTTTACAACATGCGGTGTCTTATTTGACATCGAGATACAGGTAAACTCCATTCAGCGATCTTAAAACCCTCCCGGTCTCCCATCCGGTCCAGAGCAGAAAGAGGCCGATCTTAGCCGGCGGTTTTTTCCCGTCTGTGGTTTACATTTCGTCTGAAAAAGAAGATAAGAAGTCGTAAAAAAGCGCATAAAAGTACAAAGTAGGATGCAAGTTTTTATTCGTTTCAAGAGGAAATGGAAGGAAAAATCATTGATGAGAGCCATCATACAAACAAGATGCGCATAAAATTGTTTTACCTCGACAATGGGACGATGAGCCACCGTTGTCAAATGAAATATTAAAAAGAACGGATAAAATAAGAAAAATATATTTACTTCGTGGCAAGAGATGTCAATAAATTTTCATAAACTGATATATTAGGGTTATTATAAACGTTAAAATCATAAACGGACAGAGTCAATAGTAGCGTTATAGAAGTCAACCATTTACTGCATCCATGCAAAAAAGATTATGAACAGCAGCACTTTTCAATATACATAGATTTCATCATAGGATAATGTAATCTTTTTTTGCACGGATGCAGTAAATGGTTGAATTCTAGGACGCTACCAATATTTACTCGATCTGATTACAATTCGAACACCCATAAGCAGTAAGCTCTCAGCAACTGAATTACGACTTTTGCAACTAATTTATATCTCGTTTGAATCCATTAACTATCACAAACTGAAATCATAATTAATTTGACGCTTAAAATCTTCAAAGTCTAGTTTAATTTTCCATAATTCTATAATATGTTTTGAACCTTTATATTATGAATTTGATGATTACTGTTGATTTGCACTGTTATTGTTATTATTTTCAATGAATTACAAATTCATTTTTTTTTTCCTTTTTTTTTTTGTTTCCCCCGTTTACAACTAAGGATCGCAGTAATGTGTTTTGATTGGTGGCCTAATTTATTGGCATGAAAAGATACCAGTTTTGGCTCGTGTAATTTAGCAACCATGCTTATTTGCCATTTAAACCCATGCAAAAGTATCGATGTCTTGGGGGGTGCAAATACACTTCCTGAATTCGATTGTATTACCCAGGGTTGAATGGAGAGTATACGTTGATGCCTCATTGCACGATCCGCACAAACCATAATTAATTTGATGCTTAAAATCTTCAAATTCTAGTTTAATTTTCCATAATTCTATAATATGTTTTGAACCTTTATATTATGAATATGATGATTACTGTTGATTTGCACTATTATTGTTATTATTTCCAATGAATTACAAATAAGTTTGTTTTTTGTTTCTTTTTTTTTTAATTTTGGAAGACACTGGTAGAAACCAATAACACGAGGAACTATGAACATTCGTGCTCTTCAAAAAACAAACAAACAAACATCTTGCGCGATAAAAAATTGATTTAATAAGATATGCTTGGAGGACTTAAATAAATCTAATATCCTAACGCTTCTTCTAGAGTTGAATTTTGTAAGCTTCAAAATATTTCCCCTTTTTTCTTATACCCCTAAACCAAAAAATAATCCGACTCGAACAAAATTAGTCGAAAGCCTAAGGTCTCGTGTTGCAAACCTCATCCCAACCATTTAATTTATATAAAAAAAAAAAAAAAAAAAAAAAAAAAAAAAAAAAAAAAAAAAAAAAAAAAAAAATGCCTCCCGGCAGGCCGGTAAGACGAAGTAGATTCCATGCTTGGTTAAATCATTGTTTCACAAATTTAAATATAGGTTATCATTTTTGTTGAATTTTTCTCTGAATTTTTCTTTTTTATTTAATCAGCTGCTCAAAATCCAAATATTATTGTGAAAAAGATTATATTACCAATAGAGAAATGTGTAATCTTTACAATGCAAGTGAGAAATAAAAGCTAGGTTATATAAGTTTTTCACAAATTTCAATAAATAGGTTATGTTATGATTTTCTTTGAATTATTCAATTTTCTTTTTTTTTTATCAGCTGTTCAACATTTAAATAAAAATGTCCATGAGAAAAAGATTATAGTACAAAGATTGAAAAATGTGTAATCTTTGTAACGGTAATGAGGAATAAATCTGAATAAGAGCAGCTGATAAAACAAGAAAATAAATAAATAACGTACCTAAGCAACAGTGTACGTGTAAAACAAAGAAAGAGCAATTATACCAATACGCCATCCTTGTCTTTCACTTGTAAAATCCCATAAGAAACTAAATAGCTCGTAAAACACGTAAAACACAAGGAAAATTTAAGGCAAAGAGCATATGAACTAAAAACATCCCCCACGATATATACTAAAATTTTTGAAACAAAAAAACAATTTCTTCATATAAAAACACTGCCAAAAAACCCGAAAAACACATCGCTATAACTCGCTTACAACGCAAAAAACGAAAAAATGACTCGAGTAAAAAAGCTGCGTGACAAAACGGCTAACATAAATTTTCCCAAAAAAAATACTCAAAACAAACACTCCTAAAAATAAACCTCAAAAACACATTTTACGACTCAAACACGGCCCATAACGCGAAAACTAACAATCGGATTTACACCATCTTCGAACTCATCCAAGAAATAAACCCAACGAATAGTTGAGAAAAATTTCAAGAACAAAAACCAAAAATTACGAACAGGATCGTGGGACATAAAAACGGTAAAACTGGCTGAAACATACATATAAAGATATATATATATATATATATATATATATATATATATATATATATATATATATATATATATATATATATATATATATATATATATATATATACAATTTTCAACGAGTGGTATTTTCTCACTCAGGGGACCATGAAACGTGCTCATTTGATAAAATTTCCCGAAAAATCCAACATCGCACCCTCCGCAATAAGTAGATTCATGGAATCTACTTAAAAAAAATGTGACGATTTGTGATGTCATTTTACTTTCACCATAAAACGACGCATCACTACAGAAGAACGGGGATTATATTGACGCCTCATTTAATCCATTCATCGTTCCAACCATTCAACTCGGCAACCTGTCCTCTTTGATAATACCTCACTCCTCTGCCCCCCCCCTTTTTAGTCCTATTCCCATACATCTCGACATAGATGCGGTAGCACCATTGATGAGAAAAGATCAATCAACCGAATTCGATTCCGAAGTCAGAGACCATAAACATCGCGTCAACCACGGAGCGGACCGGTGGGGGAGGGGGGAAGAAGAAAAAAAATTGGAGTATTGGAGAGAAAGGAAATGACGGTGAAGAGTGTAATTAGAGGGCAGCGGGGGGTGCAGTAGAGAAGGAAGTCAGACGGTGAAGGATATGGTGAAGAAGAGGGAGAGAGTGGGAGGATTGGGGGAAAAAATGAGAGTAAGGGAGAAGGAGGTAATTGACATAGTTGAATGGTCGGGCCGTGAATGGAAAGAGGCAAAGGAGAGGCGCAGCGATCATCGTCCCTGTCCTCAGTCCATCCTCTGTCTATGCCCTCTGTGATGGTGACGATATCGGAGGAGTTGGACTGCTCCTACCCAAAACCCGGTCATGCGTAAATCCAGCCCGCGGAGGACCAAGAGAGGCGAGACGAGTGCAAGTGGTGAGCATGAGCATGGGGCATGGGCAAAGAGTCTAGGAGGACGCGACGCGTTGGGTATATTGCCCGCGGGCGGGATAGGGGGCTGGGACTGGTTTAGAGGCTTCTTTTGCTTCGGCAATCGGCTCGCTTCGGTCAAACGGAGGATATAGGAGTGAGTGAGTGAGCGAACGAGCGGTGGCCAAGATGGCCCGTGGCGACATCCTGCCGTCCTGGAGCAAAAGGAAAAAGGAAGGACTCCTACAACAACAACGCGACGCGATGGCAGCGCAGCGTAGCGGTGGCAGCGGGCGGTGGCAGCGACAATGACGGGACGTGAGTAATAGGTAGCACACCTGGTTTTGGTTTGCTTGGTACCTTCCCTCACTTATACCGCGACAGGACCATAGGTCCACTGTTGCCGAATTAGAGCAATCGATCCTTTTTGCATGCCTGCAGATTGGTTTCAATTTAAAACCACCAGGACGTGAGGTCGGTTTTTCGCATTCGTGGATTTGATTATTATCAGCGAATCGATCGTGGGTGGATCTCCGAAATAGTGGGAAAATACCTTCTCGGGGCCTAAACGACAGAAAAGAAAGGAGAAGAAAGGATTCTCGAAGGGAATGACAAAAAATGGGGTGAAAATTATGGCGATGGAGAAGATGTGGAATAAATGGAGCCATTGAATTCGATACTGGAGAAATTATCCGATGTTTAGGAAGCCTCTGTTTTGAAAAATATGGTGACGGAAAATGAGCCGCCAGTGGACAAAAACATGCTCTTGACGCGTGAAATTGACGCTAGTCTAAATCAGGCGTACGGATCCAAAGGGGAGGAGGGGGGCTGTAGCCCCTCTTGAGCCAAATTTTTACACTACCTACGAAGGGATTTGCGAGAAAATTTTGGGTGTTTTATTGATCAAGAAGGTTTTAGCCCCCCCCCCCCCCCTCCCACAAACACAGTCCATTCCTTGAAAGATTCCTAGACCCACCACTGGTCTCCACCTATTGCTACAGATATCCGACGAGATGGAGAAGGGGAAGAAGCAGTAACCCTAGTAGAAATAAACCTCAAGGCCCTCAAGAGAAAAGCCCTCATTGAGGGTAATTGGAACAGAGGGCTTTGAGGGTGCCCTCAACGAATCTTGAGGGTGCCCTCAACGAATCTTGAGGGTGCCCTCAACGAATCTTGAGGGCGCCCTCAAAAAATCTTGATGGTTTTTCCCGGATACGTTCGGGGATGATATGGGGCGTTAATGGGGAGGGGGTGGTGGGGAGGGGATAATATTGGGGATTTATGTAGTCGACAAAAAGTAGACTCGTATGTACTTACTCAAACTTCAATGGTCACATATTTTTCATACGTTGTACCGACCTGACCGGGATTCGAACCCGTAACCTTCCGATCCCTAGTCCTACACCCTAACCGATACACTGTTCTGACAGTTGGTTATATGTGACGAAATTCGGGTATATAAGGTTGCGCGGACGTCTGAAAAGAAAATACGCTTTGTTTTTGTCCGATTGGCGTGAAACTTGGTGTCCTCGTGTATTTTTGGTCGAGGAATCCGAATCTGCTATCGGATTTCTAAAATTAAATAAACAAAATACGAAAACTTTAATTTTTCTTTGTATCATGGTGCTAGCACCATCGGTCATGGTGCCAGTGCATCATAGCACCATGAACACCATGGAAAACATAGTGACAGCTTCATCGGTCATGAAGCCGATCACAACATCGGTCATGGTGCTGTGTTGCTAAAATGTTTACCAGGGAAACTGGATAAACGAAACAGTGTTTGATGGTGGAGTAACACTGATTTTAATTTTGAACTGGAACCCTGGAAAATACGTAATGCATTCTTGAGCTTATTTAGCGCCTGGAGGTTATGTAACGGTCTCCTTTACACTTCTCCAGCCCCTGGAAGTTATGTAATGGATTCTTGAGCTTTTGTGGCGCCTGGAGGTTATGTATATTGATTTTATTACACTTCTCCAGCCCCTGGAAGTTATGTAATGGATTCTTGAGCTTTAGTGGCGCCTGGAGGTTATGTATATTGATTTAATTACACTTCTCCAGCCCCTGGAAGTTATGTAATGGATTTTTGAGCTTTTGTGGCACTTGGATGTTGGGTAATTAATTCTATCACATTTCTCCAGCCCCTGGAAGTTATGTAATGGATTATTGAGCATTTGTGGCGCCTGGAAGTTAGGTAATTGCTTCTATTACACTTCTCTCGCCCCCGGAAGTTATGTAATGGATTCTTGAGCTCATTTAGCGCCTGGAGGTTATGTAATGGTCTCCTTCACACTTATCCAGCCCCTGGAAGTTATGTAATGGTGTCTTGAGCTTTTGTGGCGCCTGGATGTTATGTAATTGATTCTATTACACTTCTCCAGCCCCTGGAAGTTATGTAATGGATTATTGAGCTTTTGTGGCGCCGGGAGGTTAGGTAATTGATTTTATTACACTGTTCCAGCCCCTGGAAGTTATGTAATAGATTCTTGAACTTTAGTGGCGCCTGGAGGTTATGTAATTGATTCTGTTACACTTCACAGGAGGCAAAAAAATTAAAACTCAAAAATCATTCACTTGTTTCATGGAAAAAATACCACACTCACCCTGGATTGGGATCCAAGAATCGTAGGATCGCACATTTTATGCTTCCTTGTCATCATATAACTTGATAATGATGTCCACAGGTTTCTGAGGACATTATATCAGCTGTCATCCTCAACAATTGTTGATGGTCCTCAAGCTTGGGAGAACGTTCAAACGTTGCATCATCATTTTGAGGGCATCATCAAACAGTTGTTATTGGTTTTCAAGACCTTGAGGGCGTAATCGTGATTTTTGAGGTCACCCTCAAAAGATTTTGATGGCGCCCTCAACAATGTTTGAGGGCCCTCAAGAATCTTGGTGGTGTCTTCATTGCCCTCAAAAGATTTTGAGGGCACCCTCAACAATATTTTGGGCCCTCAAGAATCTTGAGGGTGTCCTCATGATTTTTGAGGGCACCCTCAAAGGATTTTGATGGCGCCCTCAAGAATGTTTGAGGGCCCTCAAGAATCTTGAGGGTAACCTCATGATTTTTGAGGGTACCCTCAAAAACCGTTGAGGGTTCTTGAGAATCCTTGAGGTTTATTTCTACTAGGGAATACAAATAATCAAATAGTCTTCTCTAAGGCATAGGTAAGAGTTAGCATGTCCAATCCGGTTAGTTAGTGATTAGCGTGTTTCTCCATTTCCCGCAGATGGTCTGTATAAGCGCTCCTTGCGAGAATAGAGGTCCAAACGTAGTTGCATTTAAAAAAGTTATCTATGGTTACATGATCAATAGTCTGCGGGTGGCATTTGTTTCGGCGAATTTGGTCCTAATTGATAGTTTTGGGCAAGTAAAGTTAAACTTTTGAGTGGTTGGGAAAACAAAGGATGTAAAGAGGAAAAATCCTCATTGCAACTAAATAGATGAATTCTTCAAGGTGACATGAGTAGAGTGCCTATGCGTGAAAATGTAATTGAATGGTGCTTATTAGAGACCGGAAAAAAAGATGTCACTTCGGCGAGATAGGTAGTGCGTGGTCTCTGATAATTTTGCTGATATTCCCAGTTTGGGCTGGGCAGATTTTTGATGACACCTGGGATTGGTTGATAAAAAGTTCCCTAAATCTGCTTCCTACCGCTGAGTGAAATATGGGCATTTTTTCCCTCTTCACCCTTACATACAGTAAAAATGTAAGAAATTGTGGTTGGAAACGACACTCACCGAAATGAAAGACGCCCTTGTTTACAGGGCTGTACCAAAAATTACTCATTCATTTAGATGAGGCATGAATTCACATTGCGATGAATGAACAAACGCTAGAAATGATGCAACCCGGTATCTTTGGGTGTAGTTTGGGTTGGTCCAACTCTGAAGGGATGCCGGAAGCCCGGAATGGAGGGAGGGTCAAGAGCAATGAGCTATAACTTTAGAGTGGCAGCGGGCTGTTCCACCTTGTGCCACACAGGGTAGAAGGAACCCCGGGAAGAAGCGAAATTTGGACGGCAGATTCCAAGGTTTTAGGTTAAATTTTGTAAGTCGTTTCCGGCTATGCCCGAGTTTGTTTACGGAACAACCGGAAACTACCTACAAAATTTAACCTCAAAATCGATTTTTACGGCAAGATGGTGGCGCCCTAGGTGACAATAATGAACCGGCGGCACGTTCCTTGAGAGTGGCACATCAAGATGTGCCACTCTAAAGTTATAGCTCATTGGTCAAGAGGGGTTAAGTAATGTTTACCTTAAAAACGAGTGAATCAAAAATAGTGAAACTATAATCTTTGCGTGGTTTTGTTTACAATAAATATGAGATAAAATATCTGCGTGGGCTCTGTAATCTTTCCGAACCTCATCCGCCGGGTAGAATCAGAGACAAAATGAGGTGGAGCTCAACGTAAAACTACTTCGGGCACACACGAGCGCCACACTCCAATCTCGCGGATTCAACAACTCGACAGTCAAACACCTCTGTGATTTAGTCTGGTGTTGAATGTCGGTCGGCGTTCAGTAAACACAGAGGGGAGTGGCGGAAAGTGAAGAGGAGGGAGTGTTCAGTGAACACTGTTCACCGTTCAACACCATGCTAAATCAGAGCGCTGTTGACTGTTGAGTTTCTGAATCCGCGGGTGTGAAGTGTGCAGCCGTTTATTGCCCAATCTCTGCTTGTCTCCGGGTTGAATAATCAGACGGCTTCGTAACAGTTTTTCGCCTAACACGGGCGATCCATAGCTTGTACCATACACTGGTGGTGCGAGCGTTTACACGAGTTTAAATGGCAAGAAAGTATGGTTGCCATATCGCACGAGATACCGCTGCACTATGGTCTGTGATGAAAAAAATGCCAAAAATCAATGAAAACAAGTCATAGAAAATCATTGTTTTTGACCTTTAACCCTTTAAAGACCAGGTTAGTTCACATGAACGCCACTTTTCCGTTTGTATAGGGAATTAACTGTTCGTACCCTAGTAGAAATAAACCTCAAGGCCCTCAAGAGAAAAGCCCTCATTGAGGGTAATTGGAACAGAGGGCTTTGAGGGTGCCCTCAACGAATCTTGAGGGTGCCCTCAACGAATCTTGAGGGTGCCCTCAACGAATCTTGAGGGCGCCCTCAAAAAATCTTGATGGTTTTTCTCGGATAGGTTCGGGGATAAGATGGGGCGTTAATGGGGAGGGGGTGGTGGGGAGGGGTTAATATTGGGGATTTATGTAGTCGACAAAAAGTAGACTCGTATGTACTTATTCAAACTTCATTGGTCACATATTTTTCATATATCGTACCGACCTGACCGGGATTCGAACCCGTAACCTTCCGATCCCTAGTCCTACACCCTAACCGATACACTGTTCCGACAGTTGATGATGGGAGACGAAATTCGGGTATATAAGGTTGCGCGGACGTCTGAAAAGAAAATACGCTTTGTTTTTGTCCGATTGGCGTGAAACTTGGTGTACTCGTGTATTTTTGGTCGAGGAATCCAAATCTGCTATCAGATTTCTAAAATTAAATAAGCAAAATACGGAAACTTTAATTTTTCTTTGTATCATGGTGCTAGCACCATCGGTCATGGTGCCAGTGCATCATAGCACCATGAGCACCATGGAAAACATAGTGCCAGCTTCATCGGTCATGAAGCCGATCACAACATCGGTCATGGTGCTGTGTTGCTAAAATGTTTACCAGGGAAACTGGATAAACGAAACAGTGTTTGATGGTGGAGTCACACTGATTTTAATTTTGAACTGGAACCCTGGAAAATATGTAATGCATTCTTAAGCTTATTTAGCGCCTGGAGGTTATGTAACGGTCTCCTTTACACTTCTCTAGCCCCTGGAAGTTATGTAATGGAGTCTTCAGCTTTTGCGGCGCCTGGAGGTTATGTATATTGATTTAATTACACTTCTCCAGCCCCTGGAAGTTATGTAATGGATTTTTGAGCTTTTGTGGCACTTGGATGTTAGGTAATTAATTCTATCACATTTCTCCTGCCCCTGGAAGTTATGTAATGGATTATTGAGCATTTGTGGCGCCTGGAAGTTAGGTAATTGATTCTATTACACTTCTCTCGCCCCTGGAAGTTATGTAATGGATTCTTGGACTCATTTGGCGCCTTAAGGTTATGTAATGGTCTCCTTCACACTTATCCAGCCCCTGGAAGTTATGTAATGGTGTCTTGAGCTTTTGTGGCGCCTGGATGTTATGTAATGGATGCTTAAGCTTTTGTGGCGCCGGGAGGTTAGGTAATTGATTTTATTACACTGTTCCAGCCCCTGGAAGTTATGTAATAGATTCTTGAACTTTAGTGGCGCCTGGAGGTTATGTAATTGATTCTGTTACACTTCACAGGAGGCAAAAAAATTAAAACTCAAAAATCATTCACTTGTTTCATGGAAAAAATACCATACTCACCCTGGATTGGGATCCAAGAATCGTAAGATCGCACATTTTATGCCTCCTTGTCATCATATCATTTGATAATGATGTCCACAAGTTTCTGAGGATATTATATCAGCTGTCATCCTCAACAATTGTTGATGGTCCTCAAGCTTGGGAGAACGTTCAAACGTTGCATCATCATTTTGAGGGCGCCATCAAACAGTTTTTATTGGTTTTCAAGACCTTGAGGGCGTAATCGTGATTTTTGAGGTCACCCTCAAAAGATTTTGATGGCGCCCTCAACAATGTTTGAGGGCCCTCAAGAATCTTGGTGGTGTCTGCATTGCCCTCAAAAGATTTTGAGGGCACCCTCAACAATATTTTGGGCCCTCAAGAATCTTGAGGGTGTCCTCATGATTTTTGAGGGCACCCTCAAAGGATTTTGATGGCGCCCTCAAGAATGTTTGAGGGCCCTCAAGAAGCTTGAGGGTAACCTCATGATTTTTGAGGGTAACCTCATGATTTTTGAGGGTACCCTCAAAAATCGTTGAGGGTTCTTGAGAATCCTTGAGGTTTATTTCTACTAGGGTACTCGGGGGAGTTGGAATTACAAATACAACGGATTGAAATCGCCAGACGAAATCTCATATTTTTATACTACATCGAGAATCGTGTTTATTCGTAATCCTGATACTGGAATAATAAGAAATAGACTAGAGGAGAAAACCGAGTATATTCGGGCTTGGTCCATAAGGAATTAAAGCCTAATTTAAAACTTTCCAGTGGCATTTCTAGGTTTAAATTAATTGTTAAAAGTGGTCTCTGCTGTGATTAAAATTGGTTTTGAAAGTTTATAAATGCTAGAATAATGAGAAACTTACATTCTGATTTGTTGCAACTTTTTTTTAATTTTAAACCATAGTGCGCTGGTGCTCCACAGTAACGCAGGTGGGTGCCCCCCTCCTCCCTCGGGTGGCACCCACAAACAAATCTGGTCCCTAAATCTGGTTTATGGGCTAGAATAAAGTTGTGAGACTCAAGACGTCTGACTTCTTAGTTGTTTTCTTTTTCTTTTTCTTTCAAAACAGTTTGGAGTGATTTGCGAAACATCATCGTGTCGTTATCATTTTGGATCACCACAGTATTGTCGCGTGCAATTTGGCAACAATGTATTCTATCCATTTAAGCTCATGTAAAAGATCGAATTCAGGGGGTACACAGTGCACAAGGAAAATTCGATATATTTAATGAATTTAAATGGAGCAGTTGCATTGTTGCCAGATGGCACGCGACGCCACTGGATCGCCACCAATTTTAAATGACAGTTTAAATGGAGCAGTTGCATTGTTGCCAGATGGCACGCGACGCTACTGGATCACCACCAACTTTAAATTCGAGTCTGTCGAGGTCAAGAGAGTCCAATTATTTGCATTTCCCGGTAGATTAATACGGGTAGATTCAATAGATTGGGGTGGATGAATACTGGAATGTTGTGAACCAACTTGCGCCATGAAGTGCGCTGTTATTGGTCAGTTTAATCGAGGTCGATATTGACTTATGAGAGGATTCCATTCGATGAATGACATTTTTCGCTTCACGATCGCTAGGCACTGAGAAAAAAGTGGTGGTTGAAACTATAAGAAAAAAAAAATCATAGTTGTTTTCCCCCTTATTTCAATCATAAGACCTATCGTTGCAATAGTTAGAACGCTGGAATCGACACAAATCCCAGTTGCCTTTATGATACGAGTAAATAAAGTGCGGGAATATACTATCAAGAACATTCATTGAAACAATCGAAACTTTTTCTCTGAGTGTTTAAGTCATTCCGAGAGCTTATTTGGCACAAGGCTCCAAGTATACATATACTGATGTGTATTAACATTCCTTTACCTGTATTTATCTACATTGACCGCTATGAACCGACAGCCTCTCCCTTATTCCCATTCACACAAACAATTCATCAACCATGAAAATTTGGCAACCGCAGTTTAAAGCGCCCTTTCACCACCTTTACGCCCCTTTCCGCTGTTCGTTGACGGGTGTGAAGGGGCAGGCAGACAGCTCGACGCGATGGATGAGGTGTGGTTGGTCCAACTCAGAAGGGATGCCGGAAGGGAGGGAGGGTCAAAAAGGTATGGGTAGAGAATTGACGCCAATGACGGGCGGACCGCCTGTTTTCTTAAATCATTCCATCGGATCAAATTTCTTAATTCAATAATCCTATAATACTCATCCCTGCAGGCAGCGCGCAGCCGTGCCCTGCCCTGCCCTGCTCGTCGCGTCGCGTCGGCTGTCATGGTTCGGGTTTGGGTACGAGCTCACACACACATAACTTTTGCACACACACACACACACACACACACACACTCAATTCTCGCAAATACCGTAGCATCGTGCGGTAGGTTATTATTTCGTGCAAAAACTCGATCGCCATCCGCTGCTTCTTATAATCTTATTCCTTCACTGCTTCAGTTCTTTGAACAATTCTTCTGCGCTCTTTTTTGCTTGCTACCAGCTACCACCCGTCGCCGGCTCTTTCCATCTTCCTGTCGGCATTACCCTATTTTTTTTCTTTTTTTCTACATTCTTGTTTTGCTAACCGATCCCTATGGTTTGCAATAGATCCTCAGAGGTTTTCTCCCAATTACCCATGGGGGGGGGGACAAAATCGATCCATGAGATGGATGAGAACGGTTTGTTACGAAGATTAGATGTTTAATAGTCTTGACAAAAGCAAAATCATACAAAAAGCCAAGATATTTACACTGGTTTCTCATTGCTTTTTGTTTAACCTTATCATGCGAAACATAGTCGTTTGGAAAATTAATTTTACAAAGGAAATTTATGTCAACTTGTATTCTATTTTCTTTCGACATCAACAATTTAGTTTGTTGCGTGCAATCTGGCAACGACGTTGCATTTGGATCATAAAAACCCATGAAAAATATCGAACAGTCAAGGAATCGCCAATAACCTTCGGATTCGACCTTTCCTATGGGTTCAAATAGACGAAATGCCATGTTGCCAAATATCACGCTTTGCCACTTACCATTACTAAACGCGTGGCGTACATGAACGGGGAATAAAACTTGATAAACGTTTACGTCGTGAAATATAGCTTTTTTTAAACTGCCCTTTGCATCTCTGTTAGATCTGAACAGGTCGCGATGAAATTGCAACTGTTATAAATTGGTTGACATTTTACATAAGCATGCATAAACCATCTGAAGTGGAATCTGTTGAATATGCAATTCCAACTGGGCCCTGCTTTCGTTGCGAACTTCTATGACTGCAGCTTTGAGAGATGGTCCCACCGTAAAGCAGCGCTAGATGATGAAGCAGGCACTAAACACGGCCAAAACTCTGAAACTCAGTGAAAAGCAGGAGACACATATCGCCGGTTGGTCGAAAAATAGTGAAACTCAAAGAAGGTGCAGAAACTGAGCTACAAAGTGTCATCATTGAAGAGTTCTTTGGTATAAGAGAGTACATACTACCGATCGTTTTTGTTTTTGTTTTTTTTTTTTCGTTTTTCGTTTTTTTTCCAAAGATCATACCCTCTTTCCCATCCGCTTTTATGCTAAAAACTCTTCAATTTCACTATCGTCTATTTATGTACCTCGATGAGGCTCTTGCAAACTTTTGCGGTGTGCAAGTAAATAATCCAATCTGCTGTAAAAACCAGCAAAAATCACGAAAATCACACTAAAAATGGCTAAAATTCAGTAATAAACTCACACATAACTGCTATAATGTAACCAGCAAGTTTGTAGCGGCAACTGGCAGCTCAACGCAGGTATCATGGGAGATTCCTATCTATTTTGTCACTTTCTCTACGGAAACACAGAGATATATCTCAATTTAGATGACAATCTCCCATGATACCTGCGTCTCTCCGACATTAAACCCGACTTTGAGAGTGATTTCGTGATTTTTTAGTGTACACATCGTAATTTTTACAGGTTTTTATGCAAGAATCAGCTCTTCAATCCCCTACGGCAAAAGTTTGCAAGAGCTCCATTTTACTTTTGCAAAAATTGACGGTTCAAAAAAATTCTATCTTAGTTATGACAACGAACGCTACCGTCGCGACCCTCTGTAGTGTAATCTTAGACAACCAGGTGGCGCGCCATTCGCTCCGCCTTGTCTACCTCCTGACGATGACGGCCATCCATATATTGCGATCTTGTGTTATGTGTTCAAAATATATAAATATACATATATATAGATATGTGCAGCCGTCTGCACCAACTTTCCGATACATTTACGCAACCCATTAAAAATTCCCTCTTCCCTCGAACAAACAGGAAGACCATTAGCCGCAGCAAGGCACTCACCACGGCCTTTGTTTACTTCAAGCGCCGGGCCTTGCTTTGTTTTTACTCAAAGAAGGTAGCGGCGCGGCGCGGTAGATCGGTGAAAGAGGCGGAGGATGGCGGGGGGGGGGACGGCTTGCGTTCCCCGACGGCGACAGCAGATGCTCCGTGGCTAAAGAAAAGGAAAATCGGGACCGCACGTTGCGCTGTATGCCGAGGTGTAAAGTTACACCGTGAATTAGTAGGCAGGGGCGGGAATGTGTGGGGGGGAGAGAGAGAGAGAGAGAGAGAGAGAGAGAGAGAGAGAGAGAGAGAGAAATTGTGCTTCAAAAATGGTTCCACGCTCTCAACGCACGGTGAAATGAGATAGGAGCACACTGTATAAGAGTCGGGTTTTGTAATGAAGGGTCCATGATACGTCAGGTGTGCTTTCCCCGAGGAATCGGCTTGAATGTAACGTTCAGATCTCTTCGGAAGAGCTCTGTCTTGATGCCGTTAATATTTGCAGCGTGCATAGCTGCAGCCAGGAATTTTTCTTTCTCTGTCTTTTCTCGTTTAACTGCTTGCGTTAGAAAAAGACAGAAACAGGGGCTGAAATCACGTGACAACCCCTATAGCCATCCTTTTCTTACACATGCATTCAAATGGGCTAAGACAGAGAACGGAAATATCCTGGCTACGGCTAGGCTATGGCAGTGTGGATGCATCACGCAATATCTCGGTATCTCAGATCTCGCACATACCCAAGAATGAAAATATTGATTACTGCAGTCGCGATGGATCTCCCAAAAGGTTCGCAAAATGAGGGGGGATGGGGGCAGATGTGCGGACTATTAATTCGGGCGTATGAACGGGAGCGGGTGGTTCATGAATTTAGGTGCAAACCGCCCAAGTTGCGAAATGAGCGACGAAAAAACCGCACTTGTGAAAAAAAGAAAAAAAAAATGAATAAAAAATAAAAAATGAGCCCTTCATCGAAAACCGCATCGCGCGGCGCGCCACTCGCGTTCTACTGCAGTTTGTGTACCGTCTTTTTAGGTTAGATATTTTTAATTAATTGGGATAGCGCTTGAGATCTAACTATCGATTAATTATTCTGTTTGTTGTTATTCATCCATCATTCGTTTGGGAGCACAAGCTTGCCCTTAAAGTTAACTAATTTCATATATTTTTGTTAGCCTCGTTCCTTTGACAGCGGTTCTCGTTATTTGGAATGGGTCTGTTGCATACTTTTGCTACATCAATATATAACCCATTGTTTCTGACGTAAAATTCGGCGAAAATAACGATGGGCACATTAAAAACTTTCAAAACCCACTCATCAACCCAGAAAATACCTTCCATTTCAAACAAACCGCGCTACACTAGACACTATATCACCGACTAATAACTACATAGATGGAACCATCTCGTTTACGTAAACATGAACAGAACTTTACAAACATTGGAATGTTTCGTTTGGATGCGTACATTTCTTATATTATTTTGTAATCTTTGATAAACCGAAAAGACCAGACAGCAAATGCAGCTTGTATTTCACGTATTAAAATAGAAATTCCATCATTTTGTTGTTACGATGTTGTTTACTTATGCACGGTGGTTCCGTCTATGTAGTAGTATACCGGTACAAATAGTGTCTAGTGTAGCGCGGGCTGTTTGAAATTGAAGTGATTTCCTGAGTTAACGAGTGGATTTTGAACGATTTTAATGTGTGCATCGTTATTTCCTCCGAATTTTATAACAAGAATCAAGGTTCAATATTGTTGTAGCAAAAGTATGCAACAGACCCATTTCACATGATGTCGGTGTTTGTTCGTGGATCAAAAAAAACTAAATACAAACAAACCCTGTTCGTTGCTCTGCATTATTCAAACCATCCCTGAAAAATGAAACAAAAAACAAAACTGAGACGAAGCAGTCAGAACGACAGATAGGACTAAAAAAATGCGAAAAGAAGGAAATAAAAAAAAAATAAATAAAGTGAAGAATTTAGAATTTTGCGCTGTCTCGAGAGTTTTATATAAATTTAATTGATAAAAAATGAAATCCGAGCATTTATAGGGGCCTGATTTCGTGGAAGAGCGTCAAAACTCACCCACTTGCAGCAGAGATAACTTTAGTTTATCGCCTCTATTCCTCTTTTTATCCCAGGCCGTTGAGAGAACCGAGGAAAATGCAAAGGATGCGCTATTAAACGTCGGATTTTTCGAGCTGGCATTTATCTGCAAATACTGCGTCGAGGAAGCGCATAGACTTTCAAGCTGTATTTTGTGCTCCCGTGAGCGGATGCAGAATCTGTCTTTCCCTCTCTCTCTCTAGTTATATCAGCGCATTTGTTAAAAGAAGATAGACATATGGACCATTACGTGACTTTAGACCTTATCTCTGTCTTTTTCTAACATATAACACATGCGATCAAATAGGAGAAGAGAGAGAGAGAGAGGGAGAGAGAGAGAGAGAGAGAGAGAGAGAGAGAGAAAGAGAGAGAGAGAGAGATATAGTAGAGAGAGAGAGGAGAGAGAGAGAGAGAGAGAGAGACCCAATCATAAAACTATCCTAACGCGCCAACTTTAAAAAGAACTGATGATGCGACGCAGTGTAGGTTATACAAAAAAAAATTAGCTTAATGGAACTGTTATCTACTAAATAGGCAGCGATTGGAAATAACCAATATTCTACGTGTTTGACTGGAGTTATTGGACCAGAGTCCCGTATTGATCCTTTGTATTTTGTTTCCTAGCTCTTTTAAGTAGATTCCAAGAATCTACTTATTGCAGAGGGTGCTATGTTGGATTTTTCGGGAAATTTTATCAAATGAGCACGTTTCATGGTCTCCTGAGTGAGAAAATACCACTCGTTGAAAATTTTATATATATACATATATATATGTTTATATGTATGTTTCAGCCAGTTTTACCGTTTTTATGTCCGACGATCCTGTTCGTAATTTTTAGTTTTTATTTTTGAAATTTTTCTCAACTATTCATTAGGTTTAATTCTTGGATGAGTTCGAAGATGGTGTAAATCCGACAGTTAGTTTTCGCGTTATGGGCCGTGTTTGAGTCGTAAAATGTGTGTTTGAGGTTTAGTTTTGCGAGTGTTTGTTTTGAGTATTTTTTTTGGCAAAATTTATGTTAGCCGTTTTGTTACGCAACTTTTTTACTCGAGCCATTTTTTTTCGTTTTTTTTTTTGGGTTGTAAGCGAGTTATAGTGATGTTGTTTTCGGGTTTTTTGGCAGTGTTTTTATGTGAAGAAATTGTTTTTTTGTTTCATAAATTTAAGTATATATCGTGGAGGATGTTTTTAGTTCATATGCTCCATTCCTTGAATTTTCCTTGTGTTTTACGTGTTTTACGAGCTATTTAGTTTCTTATGGGATTTTACAAGTGAAAGACAAGGATGGTGTATTGGTATAATTGCTCGTTCTTTGTTTTACACGTGCACTGTTGCTTAGGTGCGTTATTTATTTAATTTCTTGTTTTATCAGCTGCTCTTATTCAGATTTATCTCTCATTAGCGTTACAAAGATTATACATTTTTCTGTTTTGGTACTATAAATCTTTTTTTTATGGGCATTTTTATTTAAATGTTGAACAGCTGATAAAAAAAAATTGAATAATTCAAAGAAAATCATAACATGACCAATGAGCTATAACTTTAGAGTGGCACATCAAGGAACGTTCCGCTGGTTCATTGTTGTCACCTAGGGCGCCGCCATCTTGCCGTAAAAATCGATTTTGAGGTTAAATTTTGTTGGTTGTTTCCGGTCGTTTCGTAAACAAACTCGGGCATCGCCGGAAACTACCTGCAAAAATTAACCTCAAACCTTGGAATCTGCCGTCCAAATTCCCGCCAAATTCCGAACGAGCTACAAAATTTAACCTCAAACCTTGGAATCTGCCGTCCAAACTCCGCTTTTTCCCGGGATTCCTTCTATCCTGTGTGGCACAAGTTGAACCAGCCCGCTGCCACTCTAAAGTTATAGCTCATTGAACATGACCTATTTATTGAAATTTGTGAAAAACTTATAAAACCTAGTTTGTATTTCTCATTGCATTGAAAAGATTAGACATTTCTTTATTGGGAATATAATCTTTTTCGCAATAATATTTGGATTTTGAGCAGCTGATAAAATAAAAAGGAAAAATTTAACGAAAATTATAACCTATACTTAAATCTGTGAAAAAATGATTTAACCAAGCATGGAATCTACTTCGTCTTACCTGCCTGCCGGGAGGCATTTTTTTTTATGTCATTCCTTAATCCTTAGACTTTAGCAGAGATCTTTAAACAACACAATGGGGCTCTTGCAAACTTTTGCTTCAGGGGATTGAAGAGTAGATTCTTGCATGAAAACCTGTAAAAATGACGATGAGTACACTAAAAAATCACGAAAATCATTCTCAAAATCGGGCATAACGGCGGAGAGACGCAAGTATCATGGGAGATTCCTCACTAAATTAAGACATATCTCTGTGTTTCCGCAGAGGAAGTGACATAATAGACAGGAATCTCCCATGATACATGCGTCGAACCGCCATTATCATCTTGCCGTTATAGCAGTTATGTGAGTTTATTATACTGAACTTTAGACTTCCTTACTGTAATTTTCGTGATTTTTGCTAGTAATTACATTAGATTGGACTATTTATTTGCTTATAGCAAAAGTTGGCAAGAGCCTCATTGAAGCGTCGCGTCGTGTGACTGACTCCAGCAAATGAGAGCCCTCACACTCTGGAAGTTTTCACTAAGTACACACTCCAGTTTTCATGTGACACTCAGAGCTGCCGTTTTGCGTATGATTAATGACATTCGGCATGACTCCACCGGTTGAGAAAAGATTACACAGTTCGGTTCAGTATATGACTGCGTAATGAACAATATACTCGCATCTCTAATCTTCTCTCAACCCGTCAACCGGTAAGGAGTTGTCAATGACTTTAAAAAAAGGGGAAAAAAACATGCGGATATGATATTTTAAGAACTAAACGGCGCGGCGGTTGCACCAATTATGAAAATATTACAGATCACAGTATTTGAGTGCCGCAAAGCCATACACTGAACTGAACTGTGTAATCTTTTCTCAGCCGCGGTGGAATCATCGGTGAATCGAATGATGCCAAATTGCTAATAATTACTAACCCCTTAACTACCAGGTTACGAAGACAAATCAAATCTCATTCGGTCAAATTAAGTGGGTAGATAAATATTCCTACACAGTTGTGCTGATTTTGCATACACCATGGATTGAAGGCGCTCTAATAATCATTTTTTTTTTAATTTTAACAGTTTGGAGCCGCAACTGCTGTGAATACAAAACTGAAATTTTGCGAGGTAGACCTAATTGCAGAAACACGTATACTCGGGCGTGGTACTGAAAGGGTTAGTTATACGCAAAACGGCAGCACTGGTGACAATCGTGAAATCAGTAGCATAGCGTGCAATTTGGCAATGTGCAGTTCGTCCATTTAAACCCATGAAAAATATCGAACTATTGAGTGTTCGGTGACCACCTTCGCATTCGACCTTTTACAGTGGTTTAAATGGACACAATACAACGTTGCCAAATTCTATGCTAAGCCACTGCGTGAAATATCAAATCATATTTTAGGATCACCTTTCTGATAACTTCTCCTCAATTTTTCTGATCGACTCGACATCGGCATCGCTTATTATTTTACATCGTGCACTGCATCGTTTTCCATCGCCGTGAAAAGACGCGCCGCCCTCGCCGATCTAGTACACGCTCCTCCCGCAAACGAGAGCCTAATAAACGGGGGATCCTTTCTCTCTCTCTCTCTCTCTCTCTCTCTCTCTCTCTCTCTCTCTCTCTCTCTCTCTCTCTCTCTCTCTCTCTCTCTCTCTCTCTCTCTCTCTCTCTCTCTCTCTCTCTCTCTCTCTAACTCTCTCTCTCTCTCTCTCTCTCTCTCTCTCTCTCTCTCTCTCTCTCTCTCTCTCTCTCTCTCTCTCTCTCTCTCTCTCTGCTTACGGAATCGCGTCACGCCGGTTAAACGCTTTTTTACGACCGCGCGACTTTGCGAAAGTAAAAGAAGAAATAACATGATCTTATCGTCCGTATTCTGCTGCCATGAAAACAGCCCCATTATCCGGAGACGCGTCAACTCGCGATATCATGCCATGAATACGGTAGCTAGGGTTGTCAGATTGTCAGGGGGAAAAAACCATGGAATTTTCTGTATATACATAAACGGTAAAACAAATTGGAATTGACGCACAGCATGGCAACTTTGCACTCTTCGAACCAGCATTAATTTGATCGGTCGATTCAAATTTCCCGCTCATTCCGGGTTGTCTAATGGAGCTCTTGCAAGGTTTTGCTGTATAGACAATGGGTCTGTTGCATACTTTTGCTAGAATAAAATAGAACCTTAATATTTATGTAAAATTCGGCGAAAATAATGATGAGCACATTAAAAACGTTCAAAATCCACTCATTAACTCTGGAAATCACTTCAATTTCAAACAGCCCGCGCTACACTAGACACTATTTGTACTGGTATACTACTACATAGACGGAACCGCCGTGCATAAGTAAACAACATCGTAACTACAGAATGATGGAATACCTTTCTTAATACATGAACTATTGGCTGCATTTGCTTTCTGGTCTTTTCGGTTTATCAAAGATTACAAAATAATATAAGAAATGTACGCATCTGAACAAAACATTCCAATGTTTGTAAGTTTTGTTCATGTTTACATAAACGCGATGGTTCCATCTATGTAGTTATTAGTCTGTAATATAGTGTCTAGTGTAGCGCGGGTTGTTTGAAATGGAAGTGACTTTCTGAGTTAATTAGTGGAATCTGAAAGTTTTTAATGTGCGCATCGTTCTTTTCGCCGAATTTTCCGTTAGAAACAATGAGTTATATTGATGTAGCAGAAGTACGCAACAGACCCGTTGGCCTTTCCATTTTGATGTAAAATGCTGCGAAAATAACGATGAGACGATTTATAAAGTCCAAAATGCACTCCTTGCAGAGGAAGCTAAACTCAAAGTTCAGATGGACCACCCGTGTATGTTTGCACTCCTTAAGTTTTGCACCCCAAACAAAAGAACAGGACATAAAATCGAGTGCCGTCTTTCTCGTTTAACTACGTAATTTAGAACTTTTCTGTTGTTATCATCGCGCTCCTAACGACAAAATATGTATTAATGGACCTTCAAATATACTTTTTGAAAGCAAACTTTCCGATCTCACCGTTCAAATTCGTATAAGTTATGTTTTTTTGTTTGGGGTGAGAATCCGAGGTTGGTGCATACATGCAAAGGGCGGTAATCCGAAATTTTAAGTTAAGTTTTTTCTGTGAGGAGTGAGTTTTATACTTTTTTAATGGTCTCGTCTCTATTTTCGCTTGGCTCGATTTTAAACTTTGGGCGGTCGTAACTCTTTAACGAAAAGATTCCGCGGCATCGCGGCTTGCACCATCCGAATCTTATTCAAAACTTAGCAAGATTTGATTTTAAATTATTCACCTCCATATTGCCCTGCGCTATGCTAATGCAAAAACTGACCGTATTCCAAACACGAGAAATCTCACGGATTACGGAAAATGTGTCGCAATAGAAAAAAAACAAAAAAACAAAAAAAAACCAAAAAAAAAAAAAAAAAGAACACCAAGGGGAAGTAAAAGAAAAACTATAAAAAATAACCACGACACAATAACTTTCTATCAGACGAATAACCGGAGCCGCGTTATAAAATTGGCACAAGAGGTATATTTGGGCGTAGACTGATTGTAAAATCTGCGTAAACATCTACTTTTCCTATTTTTTTTTTTTTTTTTTTTTTTTTTATTTTTTTTTTTTATTTTTTTTAAAGGGTTTTTTGGCTTATGCTCCTGATTGGAGCCTACAGCCATCAATAGACAATTCTATTCTATTCTATTATCGTCATATCTGGCAACATAGATATATTTGTCCTTTTAAAAGAAAGATGACTCAAATTAAATTCGAATCAACGCTAGACGCATCAAGCCGCTCGAATGCACGCATAATTACGTCCGTAACAAAAAATTAGGGATGGTCCCCCCCTTCCACCACCAAAGACCCCCCACCCGCCTGCCCCTCCGCGGCCCCTCACTCTTCTATCATTCAGTATCTTCTGTTTTTCAGCGGCTCGGTCCTCCGTAACCTAAACCTAACCTATAAGAAATTTTACGGGAGATGCGACGAGCGATAAAGGGGGTGGGGGGAGAGGAAATAAGAGAGATGCAGGGTATGTGTTAATGTGTCTGAGTGTGAGTGTGAGTGAGAGAGGGAGAGGAGAAAATCGATTCGAGCCGTCGTGTATAGAGAAAAGAGTGAAAAGAAAGAAATGTATCAAATCGGCTACAGCACCACATCCTCGACGCACAGTGTTTATCGTACAGAATACTACAATCAGAAAGGAAACTTAAATGGGGCTGTTGCACTTTTTTTTAAATAAGCGATTTAATATAATAGTTGGTTCTGGTGAAAAACCTCCAAAAATAACGATGGCTCCACGAAAAATTTCCGAAACATACACCTAAAATCAAATATCGATGTTATTTGTGCCAGCGTAATAGTAGCATAGGGCAGTTATATAAAGGGAGATTTCTATCTCAATCTCGTCACTCTCTCTATCCTGACAAGGATGATTCGCAGAGTAATTAGTCATCAGAGTAGTGATCCACATCCGATGAATGGTACCGTGACATCTAGTGGCACCGGTGTCAAATGAAAGTCGTCTCTTATTGGTCACTTCTTGATGGAGTTACAGTATTGTTACATGGGAATCTACCAATATTACTGCCCCGTGCCACCATTACGCTCGCGCAAATAAAAGCGTTTATTGACTTTAGGAGTGGATTTCGGAAGTTGTTAGTGCTGCCATCGTTATTTTTGGAGATTTTTACACCAGAATCGACCTTTATAATCGCTGATAGCAGAAGGGTGCAACAGCCCCATGGTAAATGACGTCATTTCCGGAAACAAAAGCACACGAGACAAAAGGTACTACGTTCTTCAGACAAGAGTCTCCGTCCAATCATAATGCTGATTCCTCATCAAAAAGAGTACTTCCGTTTTTTTATGAGCCCTTTTTTCTTGAGTTGACCTGAATTAGAAAATTGCTTATTACAATAGCTATCACAAAAAAAAAAAAAAACAAAAACAAAAACAAAACAAAACAAAACAAAAAAAACACGCGGTATGGTTGTTTACTTGAATAAGCTGGAAGATTTTATAAAACGCGAAGGAGAAAAAAAAGATGATGATGAGGAAAAGGATGATGAGGGTAGAAGTTTTGGCGTCAGCTTATTATATCCTTCTCTCAAATTAAAATTATCGTTCACAAAACAGTATATCTAAAAAATGGGATAATTGGACAGGAAATTGAAGCTCGGATTTCGCTTGAACTAGTCGCATGAAAGAAAAGTTGGATAGTCTTTAAGCTCGGAAAGCTATATCGCGAAAAAATATGCTCTTTAATTTCGCTTTCATTATTTTCTCCCCAGCTTTCTTTATAAAAAAAGAAAAAGACGAAAGAAAAAAAGAAGAAAAAAAAATCGTAAACACTGAAATATTTCCAAATCGGTAGGTACCTACTCCTTTTAATCATTTTAGCTATCTCATACCTATATATATTTTCTTAAATGGAGTTTTGAAACACTTAAACTGTGGCTTTAATTTAATTTATAATTAATCTAACTTGTCGGGAAATTATCAAGGATGAAGACAAAGGAATAGGCAGGCAGATGTCTTCATTTAAGCTGATAACTTTAAATGACAACTTTAGTCATATCCCTCCCTGTCTTTTCTTTCCTATTTTCTCTCTTTATTTTCTTTTGCCATCAAAAACTTGGGAAAAATTGTCGGAAAATACAGGAACAGGAACGCCATTATACAACCTAAAGTCGCATAAAATTATAAAGTTTTGGAACTTTTAGACCGCTTTACATCTTCAAATACGCCCATAAAATACCAACATAATTCAAAACTTGTCGTATCTAATGGGTATTCGTGGTAATAAGGAAATGACTGATTGCGAGTAACGCGAATGAACATTCAAATGAATGGCTTTAAACGGAAAAAAACAGTTCGGCGCAAGTGGAGAAAGTGAGTACGCATGGTAAGTTAGGAGCTGCAGCTTTCTGTGAACATAAAATATGAATTACAATCCACACCTCTCTACGGATTTGCAAGAAAAAAATAAACTGTAGGGAATACCCTACGAACACTTTCTCACATTAAAACTTCATTCTGGAGGAGACCCCCAGAGTCCAGACCCCCTTTAACATTGCTGGGGAGACCCTCAGACCCCCCCCCCTTTGATATTTTTATCCAAATCCAAAGATTCATTTTTCAAATATTTCAATTTTTCCTTTTTTTCATCCATTTTTTCCCCATTGATTTTAATGAAAACCATTTTTCATCCATAACTAATCTAAAAATTAAAATTTCAAAAAAACAAAGAAAAGTCCCTCTAGGGAATATTAAAAGAAAGATCTTTGCAAAATTTGGATGCATAAGTTGTGCTGGGTTTTTACGTTTTCTGGCTACGAACAGACAGACAGACGCCACAGAAAGTTTGTGCATTTACACCTCCAAGCCACATAGGGTTAAATAAAATTAATACTTCATGGATGAATTTTCTTTAGGATAGTATTAGGCATGATGAGAGCCAAATATTTTGTAATTATCATGATTTACGTAGTCGTAGAGGGTCAAGTATCGAAACAAAATACCTTGAAAATCTCTGCGCCATTGCAATATGTTTTCTATTTCTAACTTTGTTATCAGTAAGAAAGTAAAATCGCACACTTTTTCGTGGTATGTAAGTAAATGCTATTTCTAACTCTTAGAGATACGCACAGTGCACTTAATAGCATATAAAGGCTGTCTTAAAAGTAATGCAACCGTCAAATTTTTGAGTGGACCTTTGAAATGACTTTAAATGGACTGAATGCAGTGTTGCTAGATGACACAGTATCTACTCTGCTGGCGCGCAGTGAGTATATATGCTCACATAAGATCCCGTATGAGATTTGGTAATATCCTCTTACTGCGAAATCCCTAGACTTTATGTAACGTCACGTTTTTCCATTCACTTTAAAGCACTGTTTAAAACCGTTTCTCAACAATGAAAATAGCAACACTACATATAGAAGAACATCCACGGAAGAAAGGAAGGATAGTCGATGCGATCCGATGTTTGAATAGCTCATCGATATTGTGAAATGTAACAAATATGTAGGAAAATTTTAGCCCTCCCCCCTCCCTCTACTTCACGATTCAGGTTACAAATCGGGAAAAATGCCAAAGCTCCCACTGCACTCATTTACGGACTTAGTGACCGATTCAAGAAAATATAATAATAATAATAATAATATTGTCTTTATTCATAATTCAGATAAGTAGAACATGGAATAGTGTCATGGTACATTACATTTACTTACCAAGGTTACAAAGTTATCAAAATTTTAGAATTTTAGATGTCATCAATGGAGTATAAACATCTCTGTATGAGGTTTAATTTGCAGTCTCTTTTGACTATTTGAAATGAATTAGCCTTTTGAATATTGATAGGAAGCTTATGAAAAAAAATTAATACCAAATTTGAGAATGTCAAATTTGTCCCATTTAGAAAGTAATATTCCAGACCTTAAAGCATTTTTGCCTCTGGTGTTGTATGAGTGGACGTCTGAATTAGATTTTAAGAGGTGTTTATTTAAGAAAAAAGTTGTTAATGTCCGGAAAATAAAAAATGATGGAGCTGTTAGAATGTTATTCTTAGGGAACAGTGCTTTGCAGGAATCTTGTTTTTTTTCATTTTGAAAAATTGTTCTTAAAGCTTTTTTTTTTAGTATAAAAATTTTATCTACAAGATCCTTTCTACATAAACCCCATATTGAAATACAGCAGTTTATATGGCCATAAAAGAAAGAATAATACAAGGATAATAGCAATTTCGTGTCACAAAAGTTTAACAATATGGTTTAAGATGAAGATGGCTTTTGACAGTTTTACACGCAAGCATAAAACCAAGATAATTAAACACTTTAACCGGCTCTACTGCTTTATGATTGAAAAAAATTGTTGGGATGTTTGATTCATTATTATTGATAAGTAACTATTAAGTTATAGTTTTATCATGATTAACAATGAAGCCATTGAAAGAACACCATTGGAATAATATAATATAAGCGTGGTATTGGTTTTTTATCGAGTCTTATTATTCGAATAAACTCAATGTAAGACTAAAGCTGCTGACGAACAATTATTTTACATCAAAATACCTCAGTGGCATTCGATTAGAATCGAAAACTTACTCAGTGAATATTTTTTCCGAAATAAAAGCCCCTAAAATCGGGGAGGATCCAAGATCTATTAGCTTTCACAAATAGAAAAAAAAATGTTTTATAAAAATTTAGGCTCATTTAATTTTTGAAATTTTTAGTGAACCGGCAGATTATAGTAAAATAATTTATATGGTCTTATTATAGCCTGTCCCAAGAATGATTGGACCTGACAACAGTAGGTTCGAATGAAAAGATCAGCTTCTTACTGCTCGTCAACCAATCAGGTTGCCCTATCTGAGGATGGAAGCTGATGTTTTCATGAAAAGCATAGAAGTGTCAAATCCAATTTTCTTTAGGACAGTGGGACAAGCTATAGTATAGGCCAAATATCATACTTATAGTTTTATGAGGGGGGGTGGGGGGCAGGAAGAGCACAAGAAAATATTGTTCCGTGATACAAACCAAATTGTGGGACTATGCGTGCTATGTATTCCCCTAGCACACTCTCTAGCAAATGTTCTGCCTTTTGACATTACAATTTCTTGGAACAAAATATTCTTTTAACGGAACAAATCGAAGCAAATTGTCTCAATGATTATTATCTTGATTCGGCGAGGGTTAATAGTGATACTGTTCAGGGAATAAATGGACCAAGCATTTTAAATACCCCTCTGAAAAAAACAGCTATCGTAAGATTTATAACCATAACTTGGTTTTAATTTCCGACAGTCCAAGACAATTTTATATTTTACGTTTTCCATAGTTTGAGTTCAAGACGTATCATGGTAAAATTTTAACCAAGACCTCTTGAACTCAAACCATGGAAAACGTAAAATTTACAATTTTATTGGATCGTCGAAAATTTGAACCAAGTCATGGTAAACCTAACGATAGCTGTTTTTTCAAGACTCAGCATACTTACAAGAGTTTTGCTTTTTTTTCGGCAGAGTTCCTCGCAAATAAGTCCTTTCCCAATTCATAGAAGTATAAACTTGAGTCACCGATAGCTTTAGATGAATTTCACCTCGTCAATTTATACCATTTGGATGACCAATATCGATCAAATCAGTCAGGGGCTTATGAAAAAAAAAAAAAAAAAAAAAAAAAATCGTATATCTGCGCAATAAACGTGGTTCTGTTTCAAGGAGCGTAAAAATGTTGCGACTTGAAGAGGGAGCGATATTTGTTTGCAGGAAAAAGGGGGAGGGATTCTGCATTCTGCAAATCTGAGTAGATTCATGAATGAATTGATGAGAGGAACGAAGTGGATAAGGAAGGGGAGGGAGGGATGGGAAGGGGGCAGGGGGGGGGAGTAGTGATCCGGATTAAGGAAAGTGGTGGAGGTCTCATATTAATCCGATCGGCGCGATTTAGTCGTCGTACGGATATCGGGCGGACTTCTTGAAGATATTATTGAGACGCAGCAGAATATATATAGGATGAGGGGAGGTGACGCGACGAAAGGGAGGAGGATGCGGAGGGGAGAGGGAGGTGGAGGGCATTGTATTGCAATACACTGTTGTCAGGTTTGCGTGTAGTCTGGGGTATTATCATATTGGGTCTATGAAATAAAAATCGCACCGCAAATGGGGCTATTGCCAAGGTCCTTATATTTATAACAGGTATACTCGACTCGCTTTTCGCGTCATCCTCAGTGGCGCGCGCGCAGTTCAAAATCATCAGCCAAGATGGCCGACAAAAGAAGAAAACAAACTGACTCTCACTCGGGCGACTCCGAGTTTCGCCGGCTTCACACGGGTGACACTCTCAGAGTCGCCCCGAATGAGTCGGTTTGTTTTCTTCTTTTGTCGGCCATCTTGGCTCATGATTTTGAACTGCGTGCCTATGAAGATGACGCGGGAAGCTAGTCGAGCATACCTGTTAAATATGCGTACCTTGGATTATTGCTATAACCGATTAAAAAGTCTATGCTGGTGTAAAAACCCTCAAAACTAACTATGGCAGAACTAGAAACTTCCAAAATAACTCCTAAATTCAATAAACCTTTTTATTTGTGCGAGCGTCATGGTTACGTAGGGCAGTCATTAATGGGAGATTCCCATCTAATAATACTGTAACTTTATCGATAAATGACCAATAAGAGACGACTTTTCTTTTACACCGGTGTCACCACAAATGTCAAGGTTAGTCTGTAATTATTCTGTTAATCTTCCTTGCCAGTACAGAGAGAAATACGAAATTAAGATAGGAATCTTCTATTATTATTGTCTTATAAGCCACCATGACGCGCGCGCAAATAAAAGCTTACATTGAGTTTAGGAGTGGATTTCGGAAGCTTTTAGTGATGCTGCCATTGTTATGTTTGAAAGTTTTTACAACAGAATTGACTCTTAAATCGCTTATGGCAAAAGTGTGCAACAGCTCCATTCACTATGTGACGAGCCAAGGCAAATGGGTCTTTATCTATGACCGGACAGCATTTTCAGGAAAGCGATTTTTCGTGAACAAAAGGTTGAAAATTACAACTTTCTTTTTTGATTCTCTCTCTCTCCTCCTAACCCCTTTTCGACCAGAATAAGATCAAAATCTATGTCCGCTCGCTCATTTAAGTGGGTAGTTAAATATTCATACACCGTAGTGCTGATTTTGCATACACACTTTATTGAAGGCGCTTGAGGAAGCATCGTTAGAAAATGTTAACAATTCTGAGCAGCAAATATTGTGAATAAAAAACTGAAAATTTGTGTCGCCGATGTAGTCACAAACAAACGAACATGCCAGTGGTAAAGCATGAAATTTGGCAACAATGTATTTTCTCCATTTAAATTCAGCAAAAAAGTCGAACGCTCCAGTCATCGGTGATGACCAGGCATTTCGACCTTTCTAATGAGTTTAAATGGGGGGGGGGGGAGAAACGTTGCCAAATCGCACGTCTCACCACTGGTATATACTCATTACTCGGGCGTGGTATTGAAATGGAGCCCTTAACTCTTTTATGCACGCATTTTGGGATTTGACTTAATTTGAGATTTTTTTTAGAAAACGTTCAAAATAGGATAATTTTCTTAGCATTTTGATGTGTCACAGTTGCACATAATTTTTTGCAAACTATCTATTTAAATTCAATTGAATTCCATATCACATGAAATGGTACACATGTATACTACTTCGCGTGAAAACGGTTAAATCCAAACGGATGCAAAACTTGCATTCAGCATCAAATGTTCAATCAGAATCATCATAGTATCCTTGCAAAGGAGAATCCAGCAATCCAGCAACCGTGATGAAAAAGGGTCGATTGCAAAAGGGCCGCGATCCCCCCAAGAATCGATTGTTTCTCATACGTTCAAATGGAAATAAAGCATGATTGCCAAATTGCTAGATACACCCAAAAAAATGAGGTATGATAAACATCAACGAGCTATATATTTATCTAGAGTGGCGGTTTAATAGGTAACCTGCAGAACCACCATGGGGGATTTTGAGGTTAGGTTTAAGCGAGTAATTTGTCCATTTGATTCCGTGTATTTTGGTGCGGCGCGACGCACACAAGATCAAATCATGTTCCGATCAATTATGCAGTGGCGCCGCGCCAAAATACACGGAAAAAATGGACAAATTAATCGCTTAAACCTAACCTCAAAATCCCTCATGGTGGTTACGCAGGTTACCCACTAAACCACCACTCTAGATAAATGTATAGCTCGTTGATAAACATCTAAAACTTTTCATTTCTTGAAATATTCATGTTTCGGTCCATCTTGTGTTCTGTTGAGATTCGGCAACTTGACAACACTGTTTGTGTAACCAGAGCGCGCTGCTTCTGGTGCCACCGACGACTCAGATTTGACACACCGGAGTGGAGTTGAAGTTGAAAGGGGCGGAAGGAAGGAGGAAGGGGGAGAACAAGGAGAGCAAACAAAAGAAGGGTAAAAAAAGAGAAACTCTATTATATTCGACTTTGAGGAATTGATGAATGTTGAAACAACACTGTCCGAGCAGAGACTCTGAGGCAGGGCGATAGGGAGGAATGGGCGAAGGAAAGAGAGAGAAAGAAGAAGGGACTTATATATGAGATAGTTTTAAGGAATAAGGAGGAATAGAAGCCGCAAAAATGTGAGCTAAAAAAGGATGAATTTTTGTAGACGGTTAATCGTTTTATTTGATACTCTTTTTTTTAATATATGTATTGAACTCATCGCATACAGTGGCAAGGCGTGCGATTTGGCAACGTTGCTTTCTCCCATTTAAACACATTAGAAAGGTCGAAATGCCTGGTCATCGCCGATGACTGAAGCGTTCGACTTTTTTGGTGAATTTAAATGGAGAAATCACATTGTTGCCAAAAGTCACGCTTCGCCACTGATCGCATAGTAGTAGAGGTATCGAATATCTTATTAGACCAGAAAGTATACCTATACTGCATATTCGAGGTATCATCCATCTGTTGGACAATGAGTAACAGTAGCGAGGTGTTCAATTAGGCAACGTTGCATCTGGCTCATTAAAATCCAAGGAAAATATCGAAAAATCTAGGAATTACCGATGACCATCGGATTTGACCTTATCTATGGGTTCAAATGGACAAACTAACTGCCATCGGGTCCAAACAGGACGCTTCGCCACTGATTAGTAACTATAATCACCATCAGCCGATACAAGAAATTGTCCATCTCTCTCTTTTCCCTTTAGCACGCATGAGTTGATGTGTTAGAAAAGGATAGAAGAGGGGGCGAAAATCACGTGACCTCATTTTTTGGGTAATTACAACCAATACAACCGATTAATTGGGTGATTAATTTGATTGCGCAAATCTCACCAATAGGGTCTGTTGCAAACTTTTGCTACAACAATTAAGATAGATTAATCTGATGAAAACTCGGCTGAAAAGTACCAGAAAGTCATAAAACGTAATAATAAACTCACAAGAGGCGTTTCATGAAATCCAAGATGACTGAGAATTATCAAGCAATTTGTACGCATGCACCACGAACAACAAAGGATGACCATTTGACAACCTCACTGGAGGGTAGAGGTTATGTGTTTGTTTACGTTGTGATTGGTTGTGATTGATATTGTGAGGTTGGCTAAACTTGGATGTTCGTGGTGCATGCATACAAATTGCGCGATATTTCTCCGCCATCTTGGATGACATAAAACGCCTCTTGAGAATTTATTATTGCATTTTATGACTTTCTGATGCCAACAACGGACTTTTCAGGCGATTTTACATTCGATTGCTCTCTCTTAATTGTTGTAGCAAAAGTTTGCAACAGACCCATTAGATGGGTGAACCAATCCCTTTTTTTTCAGTGTATGGGACGGGGACACAGTGCAGTGGCGTAGCAAACACTTTTGCAACGCATTTTGTGAATCTGAACGTATTAAAAATATCAAATTATTGCGAGCACCCTTAAATTTATATAAACTAAACGGTCAAAGACCACGTCGCCAGATTGCTTGCTACGCCATGAATGAAACACACGGTGATTCTAATTCAGGGGTACAATAAAGGCTTTCTCTTTCTCCCTAAATCTCCATCTATCTCTCTTTCTTTGCTACCTATGTAGTCTCGACGCGACGTGTTGTCTCTCGTCTCACGTCGCGTCGCCACCCGGACCGCATGCCTCTCTCTTGTCTGTATTGTGCCTCGAACCAAACCCTAACCTGCCCTAACCATTACCCACCCCCGCCCACTATCGACAGCTACGAACGCAAACGACCCGTTTAAAAATCATCTTTGGACCAAATTATCCGCTCCACTTTGTGACGATTTACGACTCACGCACAATCGTCTAAAATCGAAAAAAAGTGGCCGAAAACCATAGAGAAAAAACGTAATCGAAATTCATCATTTTTGACCTTTTATAAAATTAATTTAAAACTTCTATGTGAAATTTCTGAGTTTAATATACTTGTTCAAAGTGTTCTTATTGATTCAAATTGGTCTTGAAAGTTTATAAATTATAAATGGATGAGAAATTCACTCACTGATTTTTGGCCACTTATTGACGATCTCAGACCAAAGTGCGATGGAACGAATAAGGAAAGGAAGGAGACACGTAGCATGGCACAAAACGTGCGCAAAAGAATGGATTTTGAACTCGGGTCGCCATGAATGAATAGGACAAAAATACGCATCCCTCGTGGGTTTTTTTTTTTTTTTTTTTTGCGATTGTGACAGTCAAAATAAAGGACCACATAACCTGGGGTGCGCTCTCAACTAAAGCTCATCAGTTAACGTTATATCTAGATTTTCAGTGACGAGGTGACCCAATAATTCAGGGGCCCTCCTTCCAGCTGTGCGGCCTAGACTCTGAGTGATTAGACAGAGGAGTGTTACCTTATTCTTTCATTTTCGCATCCCTCTCTATTTTCTTTTCTCTCTCTCAAGTTATATCGTTTCCGGCTTGAGTCATAGCAATAGCCGTACCTGGGCCACTGTGTTTCTCTTTCTTAGCCCATTTGACTGTATGTGTTAGAAAAGGATAGGAAATGGGGCTCAAGTCACGTGGCAGCCCCTATATCCATCTTTTTCTAACACATGCATTCAAATAGGCTGAGAAAGAGAAAGACAATAGCCCCCTGAATCGCTACTTTATTCGAGACCTGTCCAGACTTGTTCTCTCGTCGCTTGATCATGAATACATACAGGAGGGCCCTTTTTGTTGAAACTAAATCGGCTAAATATACAAATACACACGATCGAGGCCGTGCAGATTTAAACAAGTTCGGAGTTGTATTTCAAGACGGGTTTGCGAAGGTCTCAGAGGCACGTAAACGAAACGTGTCCGAAATGAATGGAATGGTTTTGATCAGGAAATTAAGAAAATATAAGAAGAAAAACATTGAGAGATGGAAGGTTTGCATGTGAGAGAGGGGGGTATTGAGGTGTGTCCAGAGATAATCTGATAGTGATTGAAAGAACAATGGTACTGTGTCCTTTGCAAACGAAGCTGAAAGAGAGGAAATCGGTCAACTCAAATAAAATAATTGCAGGAAGCATGAGGTTTGAAACGTGACATCAATATGACATCAGCATGACGCACAGTGCAGTGAGAAAAAAGCTCCAAAATCGATTTCGGGGGTCATTCTACAGTAAATTGGACATGATATGCAAAAATTGAAATTTAAAAAATTGTGCCAATAGCAAGTCTTCTTTGCATTAAAATGCAACCAGAGACGAAAATATTTTCTAAAAAATCTAATAGGGTCAAACGTCTTGATGCTGCAGCAGGTTTGATGAGTATTTTCAATGACCAAATCACACGCGTCCCACCCGTTACGCTACTTTTTAATTTATTTAGAGAAAACAAATTTTGTAAATGAAAAACACTTTAGGTAGGATCGACGCTTATACCCTCATCTTAAACAAATATTTTTTTCCAAATTTTTATCTCTTCAAAACTCACAGAATTTCAACTTTTTCTGAAGTGATTCAAAAACCTTGTTCATTTTCTGTCCCACCCGTTACACTCTTATTTTGCTCTTTCCACAGCTTTGGATAGACCTTTTTTTTAAAATTTGAAAATCCTATCACTATCTTGAAGTTAAGACCTTTCTGTTGGTGGGGTAGTTTTTTCATTTAAATGATTAAAAAGTTGAAAATAATTACTTCAAAGTCGTCTGAATGTCCCTCCCGTTACAAAATAATGACCCTAGGCAGCTTTACTCGGCAAATATCGAGTTATTTAAAAACTGAGAAATAACACGTTATTCTTTTGTGGATAGGAAGAGATTGTCTTTTTAAGCTCTTACGTATCTCAATTTTTGACCGAGAAATGCTGCTCCTGTGAAAAATTATTCAGGGCAGGATTTCTCGGTCAAAAATTAAGTTACGTAAGAATTTGTAAAGGCGCATTTTCCACACACAAAAAATGTGTTTTTGCAGTTTTTAAATGTCTCAAAAATGTGCCGAGTAAAGCTGCCTAAAGCGATTTTGGAGCATTTTTCTCACTGCACTGTGTGACGTCGGTTTCAAATTAGTCATGAAGATGTCATGATGATATCAGGTTATTTCAAATCTCATACTAGCTGATTATTTTTACCACGGATATCTTTGAATTTCAGGTAAATTGAAAAGATGCGACTAGAGAATTTCAATTTCATAAACCATGAGAAATTATTATATTATGTGTAATGTAGGTTTAACCGATCAACCAAAGAATCGGCGATGTTGCAGAAGTTTAATTGTTGAAACATAAATACCACTGTTTACAAGTAAGGACTGATTGTAAATGCAGGATGTAAATTCATACGGAAATCGCATCGATTTCCATGTTCACATGGAAAATTGGAACAGAGTTCATGGAACTTTTTTAATAGTTTTTCTCATAATCTCTAATTTGCACCCAAAGTTGTCGGAAAACAACTAAACTGTCGCATCCTTCAATCGCAACTGAATTCATCGTCCATTACTCAGGTAGACAACAGTTCATCCTGGTAAAAGTGTTCCATGAATTTCCATGACCAAAATTCCGTGGGCATTATTTCCGTAGGCAAATTATTATTATTTTTCCATTAAATTTCGTGGAGATCCATGGACCGTTCATGGGGTTCTATAAGATTTTCCATGCAATTTCATGTACAAATAATAATTGAAGGGTAGAGTGGATAAAGGGGTTGTGTGACTTTTTGGAAAAAGTCAAGTTAGCACAGTGGATGAAGGAGTAATGATGGTATCTATCTCTAAATTTTCCAACTTGGTTCAAAAAATGTAGGATGTGACCCTACTTTCAAAGCTCTTGCGGTTGATGTTCGGCTAAAATATCGGAAACGTCCATACTTTGAACTTAAAAGTCGATTTTCTCTAAATCAAACAAGTGTCACATAACCCCTTCATCCCCTCTACCCTTCAATTACCCACGGAAAGAATGCCCACGGAATTTTGGATAGGGAAATTCATGGAACACTTTTACCAGGGCATGTTGTACATCAGTTTAGTTATCTAACTGTGCAACTACAGACTGATTTAGTTGCAAATTCGGACTAATTTGATGATTCAGTCGTTTTCTGACGCCTGAATTAGTTGCGTCAGCTTCACCAAGTCATACCTTCTTCAACTACCTACAATACGACCACAACGTACTTTCAGGGTCTGAAGGGGTAGAAAAACTTTGCGTAGCAAAGGTGGCAGACGCATCACGGCGAGAGAGAGAGAGAAGGTCAGAAGAACTAGCACGATTTCAATTGCTGCGGTTAAAGATAAGAGCAGGCGCAAAGGAAGGGGTGAACGGGCACGGTTTGGCGGGGCGGGGCGGGGTGGAGGCATAAATGCTACATTCGCAAAATATGCAAACTCCGCAATGCGAAATGCGACCCCGAAACTATTTCCGCACTACTCCCATTAATTTATTTGCGTTCGTTCGTTCATTTGCAAGCCGGCTCCTGCTAATCTGGGCTCCCCCGAGGGCACCCCGGCACCCTCTCTGAACTCCCCCATCCCCCCACCCCCCCTCTTTCCACCCCTCTCCTAGAGCATGTCAGTCCACCGACCGCGACCCCCTCCCTCGATTTTAGGGTCGCGGGCGATGCAAATTGTTTTACAACGGAGAAGCGTGTCAGGAGCTGGCATTCAAACGTCTAGTTAACTCGCGCCCTGCCTGGATCCCCTCTTTTCCTCTTCCCCTCATTGCACTCCCACCTCGTCACCCCCCTCCCACCCCTTCCCATACCGTCTCATCCGTTTCTCACCCCCTCCTCTCCATAATCGCTGCCGCCGGCGAGTCCTGTAGCGTTGTGCACGCTGAAAAAGCAGGTTTCTCAAAGTTTGTGCTAAGAATCGCGGCTTAACTCCTTGGCGGGTACAATGTTGCCGCGCTGCGCTGTGCAATTATTTTGCAACGGGGCTCTTGCAAACTCTGCAATGGAAATTTTGGCACGAATTCAACTTTGCAACGATTTCAGCATTCCACCCAGTGGCGACACGTGCTGTTTGGCAACAATGTCTTCTTTCCATTTGAATCTATGTTTAACAATCGATTGTTAGTGAAGCGCTGCTTCACTTTCGAATCGATTGTTTTACATACAATTAAATGGAGGGATGGCACTGTTGCCAAATTGCACGAGCCGCCCCTGATTCAACCCTCTTACTACCTGGGAGGGGGGAGGGGGGAGGGGGAGGGGAGGGTGAGGGGGAGAGGGGAGGGGGAGGGGGGAGGGGGAGTATGAGGTCAATGAGTTTTTTTAGAGTATGCAGTTTCTGTTGTAGGAAGGAAGGGAGTTCAATCTGCGGCGGGGGCCCAAATTTCAAAGTTACGCCACGTAGAAATAGTTTTCGATTTAAATCCCAATAATACCCCGAGGAAATTCCGGTACGATATTTTGCAAAGAGCTGACTGAGTTGGCAACAGCATCATCTCTCTATGGGCTGGTGGTAACGGGCCCGAGCGGTGAACGCAATGCGACTTGTGCGGGGTAGGTAGCGGGTGCGGCGCGGCGCTGTGGTATGACCCCCTGAACCAGTTTATACAGCAAGCTACCCTCTCTCCTTCCCTCCATTTTCCTTGTGCACCTCACAATCTTTCTAATTGGTTTGATTATACTATCGATCACTATCACGCTGACTGATGTATTTTCCACCAGATTCGAGCTTTACTCGCGCTGCTGCTTTCCGGGTCAGCTGGAGTCGTAAGACTATGAACACTCTGCAAGTATAGAGAAAGGTCATGGATGAAAACCTGCATACACTTAAGGTTGAACTGGCGTAAATAGGTCTGTTGCATATGCTTCTGCTACAGCAATATGAAGGGTTAATTCTGCGGGCCGATCATCTACTTCATCGTTGAAGCGATCGTTAAGACTGTATATGAGTGATTCTGTTGGTCAGAAATTGTAAAACTTGGCCATTGTTGTATGGTAATTATCGTTCAAGTGTCCGTTCTGTAAAAGTTGTTCATGAGTAACCTTTAAATATCGGGCAATTTAACGCGAGGGTTACCATAGCAACGGCCAAATTTTACAATTTCTGACCAATAGAATCACTCGTATACACAGTCTTAACGATCGCTTTAACTATGAATTAAATGATCGGCCCGCTGGTGTGAAAATCACATTGAGAGCATCAAACAATCCCAAAATCCACTCATAAAACCACAATAGGCGTTTTGAGGAAAGCCTAAGATGGTGGTTGAAAGGGTAAATCAACCCTGTATGCATTCACCACGAGCACCAAACGATGGCCGACGACGGCAATGTATAACATAGGAAAAAATTCAAACTGCGTGGTACCTATAGCTTGTCCCAGAAAATATTGGATTTGACTCTTCTAGGGTTTTCATGAAAACATCATCTTCCATCCTCAGATAGGACAACCTGATTGGTTAAAGACCAGGAAGAAGCTGGTGTTTTCATTTAAACCTACTGTTGTCCAGTGGCGTCGCGTGCAATTTGGCATAATTGCTGCGCATAATTTTCTATCCATTTAAACTCTTGTAAAAGATCGAATTCCGAGGATGCACATTGCACAAGGAAAATTCGATATTCAAATTCAATGAGTTTAAATGGAGCAGTTGCATTGTTGCCAGATGGCACGCGACGCCACTGCTGTTGTCAAGTCCAATCATTATTGACGCAGCCAATACACGAGATCATTGCACTTCGCATACAGATTTTGCTTCACGGGACTCAAGTTTAAAAACCTACTTCTGTGCACAATAAAACTGATCAAAGGACAGGGTAGGCAACCTGCAATACACGTGTTTTCCTTATGAGCGCTCTCGGTTAACATATACACTGCTCTTGAGTTCGTTGTTTCGGAGCATCACCGGTCGCCCAAAAAACGCTCGCTCTCAACTCGACTTCATAATGCACGCTATATAGAGTTTGGTTGAGAGCCACTCGAGAAACGCGAAGAGGAGAAAATAAATCGAAACACGTCAACTGTAATAATGCGCGCTAGACGTTCAAATGCTTCTCTCTCTCCACACGTCTCCTCTCGTTCTTCAATCGACGAAACAAAAAAAAAAGCAAAAAATAAAAAAAAAAATAAGATAAAAATGACTGCTTCTAGGTATGCATATATTGACTACTTCTTTTACAGGATAAAGATCCTATTTCCACTTTCAATAGGTCTTACTTTTTGTTTTTATCAGTCGACACGGAAGGGTATTTGATTGATCCGCGAACACCTTTTTGCCCTCAAGCTCAAAGAGGGCGATAACATTTTTTTTTTTTTTTTTTTTTTTTCTCTGGCACACACGTCTCACTTGTATTTTAGCTGGCAGTCATTTCTCTCTGTGAGAATTGGATATATTTTCATGACACCAAACAGTGGGTGAAGACATGCATTTTTTTCCAGACATGAAAATTATTGTTTTTCTCAACAGAGATGTTGCATTGGTGATAATTTCTTAAAAAAAAAAAAAACAAAAAACAAAAAAACAAAAACAAAAGCAAAAGCAATTTCACTCATACTAAGCCGTATAACATTAAAGACTAAAAGAAATCTATTCATGCTGTGCTGCCAATTATAGGTAATCATACAAAGGGTGTCCCAAACTGACTGCACATACTTTTGTCTAGGGGCAAACGGAAACAGTTATAAAAAAAAAAAAAAACGTTTTGTAAGGGGCTAATGTCCTAGTAATTACCTACAATGAGGCAGTTGCAAGGGTCTGAAATGTTGTGTTTTTTATAAGGAAAATAAAAGTACAAGATGAAATGAGAACAAATATGTGTTTGGTTTTCAATTAATTCCCATTGTTCCGGGGATGAGATTTTGGCCCAAAAAACATTGTTTTAAATGGGAATTGCGCACAGTGACGTCACTCCGCACACGATTTTGTGCAACTTCACACCTGTGTATCTCCAAAACCGGGACACTCAGGAAAAATCCAAAGGCACCATTGTTCTCAACTTATCAAGTACTATCATTTTCTATATTAGCAATACATGATTTTGCACCCTTGCAACTGCCCCATTCAAAACCAAATTCAGCTCTGTAAGTTAAATATTCACTGAGTTACAGAGTTTTGAAAATGACATAGCATTTTTTTTGTTTGTTTTTGTTTTTCTTTGTTTTTTAAGAAAAAGAAAGGAGAGGTAAGGAATCAAGTTTTTTTTATTTATTTTAAACAAGCTTTACAGAATCACTGAGAACTTTTGATGTTTTAACGCTCTTTTTTTTTCTTGACAAAAATTCTAAAAATCCTGAAGAGGTCTGCTCGACAGGTCATTTTCAAAATGCTGTAACTCAGTGAATATTCTAATTTATGGAGCTACATTTGATCTTAATTTGTAGGTAATTACAAGGCCAATAGTCTCGCACAACCCGTTATTTGATAACTGCTTCCGTTCGCCCCCTCCAGACAAAATTGCGAAGTACTTTTGGGACACCCTTTGTGTAATTATGATTTTTTTTTTCTTCCAAGAACTGTTGCCTGAAATATCCCGGGCTCGGTCCCACTGTGTGCCATGGTGGTTGCTCTTTCGGGTGAGAGAAAGAAAACAAAGCCATCTTGTAAAAATGGAAGAGCATGATGGGTAACGAACAGGAGGACGCTCATTCAAAAGTTCTGTTGACAGTTTATTGATGTATATCAACGATCCAATCGCACTTAAATCCATTACACCGAGAATATACACATCCAATGTTCGTCAGGGGATACCGCAAATTCGGGGTGAGGCGGGAAAAAACAAGAAAAAAAACCAACAAAAAAGCTCTGAGGAGTTAGGAATGTGCCTTTGATCGATACATTGCTTTTAACCGCAAACCGATGTTTCACAAGAATATGGTTCAAAAGCAAGGCTTGTATAAGTACAACCGTTTTTGCTAACTGCTGACGATGAGTACACTAAAAATCACAGAATTCACTCTCAGAATTGGGTTGAATGGCGGAGTGACGCAGGTATTCTGGAAGATTCTCATCTAAATGGGGCACTTGCAAGGGTCTGAAATGTTATACTTTTTTTTTAAAGAAACTGAAAGTACTTGGTGATCTGAGAACGAAGATGCATTTGGTTTCTAATAAAGTCCCATTGTTCCGGAGATGAGATTTTGGCCGAAAATGCATTGTTTTAAATGGGAATTCCGCGTTGTGACGTCACTACGCACACAAATTTTTACAACTTTACAGGTGTGTATCTCCGAAACCGGGACACTCATGAAAGAACTAAAGGCACCGTTGTTCTCAGCTCATCAAGTGCTGCATTCTCTTCATAAAAAACACAACATTTCAGACCCTGGCAACTGCCCTATTGAGGCGAATCTGTGTTCCCGTAGAGAAAGTGACATACTAGACAAGAATCTCCCATATGATACCTTGCTATGAAGCGCCATTACAAACTTGCCATTATAGCAGTCATGTGATTTTTTTTACTAAATTCTAGACTTTCTTTCTGTGATTTTCGTTATTTTTGCTGGTTTTTACATCAGATTCGACTATTCATTTGCTCACACATGGGCGCACCCAAGGGGGGCCAAGGGGGACAAGCCCCCCCCCCCCCAAAGAAGGAAAAAAAGGAGGAAAGGTAAGGAAAAAAGGAAAAAGGAAAGGGAAAAAATGAGGAAAAGAGGAGGAGAGAAAAAGAAAAGATGGGAAAGGAAATGAGTTCAAACAAAGTATCAATGTCATGAAACATATTTTTCCTTGGAGGAACACATCTTTTTCCTTAGAGGAACTCATCTTTCCCGACAGCAATGTCCTTAATTGTTAATTTCGCTCGATCTTCTTCTGAAATCTAGACTTCCTAAAGACTCCGTCTTTCTATCAGCATGCGATGAAGATATTTCCGTAACATCAGCATAGTCTCGGAAAATCTCATTTTTCTCGAGAGTTAATTCAATATAGTTTCTGAGCGGCCTAATTTTGCGTCTAAGAAGAGCTAAATTTTCAAAATATTCCGGAGGAGGACCCCCGGACCCCCTCCCTCCCACATGAAATGACAACTTGGCTTCCCCATACAGAAATCCCGGGTGCGCCCATGCTCACAGCAAAAGTTTGCAAGAGTCCCCCGTTTGAGGTTGACTAAATGCCCTCCCTTTTGTCTGAATTCTCTACTTACAAGGACTTTACTCGTCATCGCCCTATTTAAAAGTCCATAGACAACACTAGACCTTCTGAATGAGATTTAGTGGGATGAAATATCTCTATGAATCTGGAGATGTATCCCTGAATGCGGTCACACTCGGCAGCCACAATCACAGACACACACACACACAGCAACGAAGAAAAGATTTGTAAGAGCCCCAACACACACAAGGTGATGGGCGAAGCTCGGAGGGAAATTGCGGTCGGGCGAAGGGGTGAAGCGAAGCGAAAGCAAAGCGAAAGCGAAAAGTGAAGAGAGACGAGCTTTCCTCTACTTTTCTCGTGAATCAACGGAAATAGAATTGAACACAAAACGACCTTTAATTCACCACATTTTCTTTCCTGAACTGACAAACTGCATTTTCCTCATCTAGTCGCTACTCCCCATCATTTTTTCTCTGTCCTTTTCCATCCCCCGTTTTCTCCTGCCCTTACCCCTTGCTCCTTGCTCAGATTGCCAACCTCCTACTTCCTTCCATGATGTCCTCTTTCTTCCTTAAAAATAAGAAATACTTGTCGGCCTCCGTGGTCTATATAGCGGCCACTGACCAACGAGCTGTAGTGATGGAGATAGTCACACATGTTATAAGCAACGAGATATGCATTTAACTAGAGTGGCGGTTTAATAGGTAACCTGCGTAACCACCATGGGGGATTTTTAGGTTAGGTTTAAGCTAGTCATTTGTCCGTTTGTTTCCGTGTATTTTGGTGCGGTGCCACAGCACAGTGGATCAAAGCATGTTTCCGATCCACTGTGCGTCGCGCCGAACCAATTAATACACAGGAACAAATGGACAATTTACTCGCTTGAACCTAACCTAAAAATCCCCCATAGTGGTTACGCAGGTTACCTATTAAACCGCCACTCTAGATAAATGTATAGCTCGTTGGTTATAAGTCCTATCTCAAAGTGTGACAGCATGGGCGATCTGAATCTGGTTTGCTTGCCTCACTTTTTTTACCTTGAATCAGAAGTTGTAATAAAATTTATCTAGTAGAAATTGTTTTTAAACGAAAAAGTAAGTGTTTAAGAGTGGCTACCTGGACACAGAATTTTAATTCAAGTATCCCTGTGAGAAAATTTTGCTTTTTTTGTCGCGTGCCAGTTTCTCTATCTAGCAAATCCTTCCTAGAAGAAACAGTCAGTCGTGTCGATTTGCGTCCACATAGCCATTCTAAAAAAATGAATGAACAATATTAGAAAAAGCCCATACCTATAACTAATTTTACCGGATGGAAATATGCGAGAACTATTTAAATTAACCTTGAAAAGAACAAATTTGGACAAATCCACTTGAATTTGGTTTTTAACAACAAGCTACAGCGATATACAGGATGATACATGTTACAAGGTCTATCTCAAAAAGTGACAACATGGGTGATCTGAATTTGATTGGTTTGCTTCACTTTTTTTTAACCTTAAATCAAAAACTGTAATAAATCCAGTGGAAATTGGTTCTTAAAGAAAGTGCATGTGTTTTAGATCGGCTATCTAGACAGAGAACTCTAATACAACCATCCAGGTGAGAAAATTTTGCTTTTTTTTTTGTCATGTGCCAGTTTCTCTATCGTGCAAGTCCTTCCAGAAGAAACAGTCGTGTCGATTTGTGTTTATATAGCCATTCTAAAGCAATGAATGAAAAATATTAGGAAAAGCCCATACCTATAACTAATTTTAACCCTTTCAGTACCACGCTCGAGTATACTCGTTTCTGCAATTAGGTCTGCATCGCAATATTTCAGTTTTGTATTCACAGCAGTTGCGACTCCAAACTGTTAAAATTTAAAAAATAATGATTATTAGAGCGCCTTCAATCCATGATGTATGCAAAATCAGCACCGCTGTGTAGGAATGTTTATCTACCCACTTAATTTGACCGAATGAGATTTGATTTGTATTCGTCACTTGGTAGTTAAAGTGTTAACGGATGAAAATATGCGATATGCGTAAATAATATCAAGAGCCTAGAATTACTTACACAGTCTGGCCAAAAGTTCTGCCAGTCGAGGCACCGTCGGTTTTTTGCGTGTACATGCAATGCCGTTCCAGATAAGTACATAAACCCCTACATATTCTAAAATTAGACAAAAAAACCTACAAAATGATGCTAATCAAATTTGAAAATACCGCTTTTAAATCCCTTTTATCGAGCGTCCAACTTGCAACCTTTTTTTTTCAAGATATCTTTCTGGTCGCGATGGTCACTTGTCAGATAAAGATGTTTACCGAATTAATTAGACAGGTAGCCGTTTGGCGTCGCTTCGATAAAGTGTTTAATACATTATATAATAAGTTTTGTGCTAATTGCAAGCGTGTAAAGTGCATTTACTGCATATTTTTTGTGGAAGTGTTCCGGTTCAAAAATGGAGTGGGGCACGTACGAAAATCGAGTCGCAGTGATTGCCTTAAACCGCTGCGGTAAAGGTCCAAAAGAAATATGGGAAAAAAGGTGGACATTTCGAGTAATATCCATGTAATTTAGGTCTTTTTTGTACTAATGTAAAATACTTATTACATTTTCTTATTTGACACCAGTAGTTTTCATTTTCTTGCCTTTGAAAGAAAAATAAACATGTAATTTTTGGCTGCGACCAAAGAGAAATAAAAAAAAAGGGGCACAAGTTTGAAGCCTGATTTGGAAAAACAAAAAAAAGAATTTTTTAATTTAATTGGTACCATTTTGCAGGTTTTTTTGTCTACTTTTGGAATATGTAGGAGTTTATGTACTTATCTGGAACGGACTTGCATGTACACGCAAAAAACCAACAGTGCCTCGACTGGCAGAACTTTTGGCCAGACTGTGTAGTTTTATTCAAAATATTCTGGGGAGTATCCCTAGACACTGAAGACTCGTACCAGTGCAGTGGCGTAGCGTGCAATTTGGAAATGTTATATTTTGTCTATTTAAAACCATATAATAGGTCAAATTCACAAGTGTTCACCCAGCACTAAATAGTTTGATCCTGGGTTGAAATAGAGAAAGTACAGCGTTGCCAAATTTTACGCTACGCCGCGCCACAGGCTGAGACCCCATGATGACTATGACTTATTATTTTTTGCCTCACTCGTGTTGAGGTTCAAGAGCCGGAATTGGAAATTTCAGATAAATTTGGCAACACCTCACCAACATAACTTCCAATCTCAAGTTTTCCGAATGCATGACGCAAGGAGAATAAATTATTCTGAGAAATTTAGCTCCAGAATACATCGAAATTCCTATTTCGGAACTGCCCTTACTCATTACTCAAGTATTCCGAAAACTCAGCTCGACCAATGATTGCTCGAAAAAGGATGTTTTTTCTAGAATCCTCTACCTCCGGTTAGGCTCAATTCGTAAAGCTGCACTGAAAAAATAAATAGTTAAACAAGTACAGAACAAAATGATTCGCTAAATTAACCTATGATTTTGTTAAATTAACAACTCAAATGCTAAATCAGCAATTCATTTTGTTCCCTTAACAACTCTTTTTGCCCAACCAGCAAATCAATGGTAAAAACAACAACTTTTATGCTGGAAAACCAAATTAGTAAGTAAAATCAGCGATTTATTTTGCTGATATAACAAGCTGGATTGTTAGATCAAAACTAATTTGGTTAAGTTCTGTAGTTTATTAACTATATTTAAAATTGCTAAATTGACAATGTCTATTTTTTTAAAAGAACACCATTATGTGGTTGATTTAACAACTATTTTTGTAAACTCAACAAATAAATTGTTAACTTAACAGACAATCCCTGGTTAATTTAGCAACGTTAATTTTTTGTTAAATCAGAAATTTTTGAATTGTTGCTTTAACAATTGATTTTTTTCAGTGTGGTCTTTGAAACAACCATATAATCGTCAAATTAAAACACGTTCAATGGGTCTGTTGCATACTTTTGCTACAACAATATAGAACCTTGATTCTTATGTAAAATTCGGCGAAAATCACGATGCCCACATTAAAAACGTTCAAAATCCACTCATTAACTCAGGAAATCACTTCGATTTCGAACAGCCACACTAAGACACTATTTGCACTGGTATACTACTACATAGACGGAACCAACCACCGTGCATAAGTAAACAACATCGTAACTATAAAATGATGGAATTTTTTTTTTATACGTGAAATATAAGCTGCATTTGCTGTCTGGTCTTTTCGGTTTATCAAAGATGACAAAAGAATATAAGAAATGTACGCATCTAAACGAAACATTCCAATGTTTGTAAGTTTCTGTTCATGTTTACATAAACGAGATTGTTCCATCTATGTAGTTATAAGTCGGTGATATAGTGTCTAGTGTAGCGCGGGTTGTTTGAAATGGAAGGTATTTTCTGAGGTTATTAGTGGATTTTGAAAGTTTTTAATGTGCGCATCGTTCTTTTCGCAGAATTTTACGTTTGAAACAATATATGAGTTATATTGATGAAGCAAAAGTACGCAACAGACCCATTATAATCCGGGCATTGAGTCAATATATTTGAATCTGCGAGGATTTCGTGCATCATTCGGGACTTTCTTCTGATCGATCCTTTTGTTTATTCTTAAAATAATGGATGGCCAAGTAAATTTTCATTCTGAGCCTTTCCTGCAACAACTTTTGAGTATTTGGGGGGGGGGCTGGTATGAGTCTGAGGGGGAGGGGGCGATAAATATTCGTTTAGAACTAACCTTGTTGGAGGGAGAGACTTATAAATTAAGCACTGCAATTAATATCTTTCTAAAAATAATGTTCTGGTTGGGCGGTTTCAAGTTTCTCCGACTTCAAGTCTAGAGAATTCCGACAGTGCTGCCGTTCTTATACATATTTCATGACTTTTTTTTACAACTAACCGATGATTTTGCAGGTTGAGAAAAGATTACACAGTTCAGTTCAGATCATGACTGTAATGCAACAAAAATACTCGCATCTGTAATATTCAGGGCTGCCGTTTTACGTATAATCAATGCTATTTTTCTATTCACCGATGATTCCACCGGTTGAGAAAAGATTACACAGTTCAGTTCAGTGTATAAGTGTAATGCACGAAAATACTCTGATCTGTAAGCTTTCCTTAATCGGTGGAAATTCCGTTGATTAATTAAAATATCCGCAAGTTTTTTAAAGTCATCGACGACTCCACCGGTTGAGAAAAGATTACAGATGCGAGTATTTTAGTTTATTATAGTCATGCACTGAACTGAACTGTGTAATCTTTTCTCAACCGGTGGAATCATCGGTGAATTGAAAAATAGCATTGATTGTACGCAAAACGGCAGCCCTGGTAATATTTTCTCGATCGGTGCAATCGCCGTTAAATTATTTATATATCATGAAGTATTTTTTTAAAGTCATCGACGACTCCACCGATGGAGGAAAGATTACAGATATGCCAGTGTACTTTTACATGGAGAAAAATTTCTGATTGAAATTACGGAACATATTAACCCTTCACTGCATGAAGTTCCACCGGTGGAACAAATTCTTCAAACGCTCATATAAAATACAGGTTTTGAGATATGCCTTTGGCGCATGGTGGGTCAACGCGGGAGAAGGTATGTTTTGAGCTCACAAAAAAAAAAAAAAAAATGGCTGAAAGAAAACATCATGCAGTGAAGGGTTCGTGATCGAAATCATGTCAGGGGGGAAATTTGCCCCCGTATCCAAACTGACCACATTTTGATTAATTTTATTAAGTTTCCGGCATTGGCTTTTTGAAAAATCCAATTAAAGTAAAAAAAAAAAAAATCTTTTGAAAATTTAAAAAAAAATAAATGAAAAAAATTCCCGCCATTTTTATGGTGTTATATCACTTGTAAAAAACGAGTAAAAAATAGAAATAAGAGAATTTTGACCGAAAAACCGTCAAATTATTTTTTTCACTATTTTTCCCATGTATTTGACCACCTAAAACATTGAAAAATCCACATTTGCTTGAAAAAAAAAAAAAAAATCATGCAGTGAAGGGTTAAGAAATCAGGGTAAAAAGAAAACCCTTTTAAAATAATAAGAATTCTTATTGATTCAACGAGAATTAGCATTAGTCCAATTGAACGCTCTGATGATTCAGAGGAATCACAAGAAAGAATCGTTGGATCAATAAGAATTCTTTGTGTTTTAAAAGGAATTTCTTTTTACCCCATTGTTAATAATACGTTCCGTAATTAATTTCAACCAGAAATTTTTCTCTGTGTAGGTATTCCATTAGATTCATACCAACGAGCTATAGCGATAGAGAGGATTTGTGGGGCGTGATATTGAAACTTCACGGAGGCACAGCCATGAAATCTTTTATGAACGTTTTTTACATAGGCTCAGTTTGTTTGCCTCACTTTTTTTTACCTTTAAATTTTTTTTAAAAAAATTATGACAAATACATTTGAAATTGATTTGAAACGAAAGTGCAAGTGTTTTAGAGCGGCTATCTGGACACAGAAACCGATGTAACTGTTTCTTCTGGAAGGATTTGCACGACAAAGAAACTGACGTGTCGTGTGACATAAACAATCCAAATTTTCTCACCTGGCGGGCCGATCATTTACTTTATCGTTAAACCGATGGTAAAACTGTCTACGAGTGATGCTATTGGTCGAAAATTGTAAAACTTGGCTGTTGCTATGGTAAACATCGTTAAGAGTCTCGTTTTATAAAGGTTATTTATGAGTAACCTTAAAAACGGACACTATAACGATGGTTACCATAGCAACGGTTAAGTTTTACAATTTTCGACCAATAGAATCACTCATACACAGTCTTAACGATCGGTTTAACGATGAAGTAAATGATCCGCCCGCAGGATAGTTGTATTAGAATTCTGTGTCTAGATAGTCACTCTAAAACTTTGCACTTTCGTTTGAAATCAATTTACGCTGGATTAATTACAACTTTTGATTTAAGGTTTAAAAAAGTGAGGCAAAGAAACCAGATTCAGATCGCCCATGCTATCGCACACTTGGAGAACTTGGAGATAGGACCTACGACATGTATTGGCCCCTCTATCGCTATAGCTCTTTGCAATTTGGCAACGTTGCATTGTGTCCATTTAAACACATGTAAAAGGTCGAATACGAAGGTGTTCGCCGAACACCCAATAGTTCGATAGTTTTCATTGGTTTAAGTGGACGAATTGCAACGTTGCCAAACCACACGCTATACGCCACTGCACGAAACGGCAGCTCTGGTTTCCTCCAGGAGCAAGCAAACGCGCAAAAACGCGAAGGAAATCGCGAGTCGTATATATAGTATGCGCTCGCTCTGTGCAACGGTTGAATTTCTTAATCGCCGCTTTAATGCAGTGATTGATGCAGAGTTATTTTTCATCGCTTAATTGTGAGCGCATCAACGCCGAAGAAATTAATTTTTGAGAAGGCTTTAAACCCTCTCTCTGATTTAATTATGAAGGAAGAAGGCAGCTTAATAAGCTGACGACAACGCAGTGCAGAGCATTTTTCAAGCCGTATAAGTGGAGTGAAGTGAATATTAATGCTGGGAAATTCGTCGTTTTTTCAATGGAAGTATTCGATTACGAAATTCAGACAAAACGGTTTGAAGAATTTAAATTCATAAGTCGTGAAAAGCCTAATTTTGGAGCTGAAGCACAAAGGCTTGAGTTGAATAAGCACAGTATTCATATTGATCTCCATACAAAATTCGCCCTGTACCTACATAATGGGCGGATTCCAGCAATTTGGCAAGCATGCATTCTTCCCATTTGAACGTATGAGGAATAATCGATTTTTGAGGAGGCCATGGCTCTACGGCTAATCGATTGTTCCTCTTACATTCAAATTTGAAAAAATTGCAGTTACCAGATTGCCGGATCCGCTCTTCAAACTAGAATATGCAAAGCAACCCATAGGAAACTGCGAGTTCACGGCAAATTATGGGTTCGGGCCCCTGGTTCATACAGTCATAACCAAAACCACAATCTCCGTTTACTAGGCGGACCTCCCCCCCCCCCCTTCATCATTAACGTTAAACGCAAGTCCAAGCTAGATGGAAATGGAATGAACGAAAAACTGATTATTTGACAACAACAAAAAAGTCACTTCCACCAAGAGATAAAGAGACGTATCAGAGATTAATCTTTAGATAATGAAGAAAGTGGGCAAAAAAAAGGAACAAAATAATTTCAGCAAGAGGATTTTGTTAAACATGTTACGTGGATGACGTCTGTAGAAAATTTATTTTCTTCCATTTTGACTTCCGGGGGTTGATTCTTATGAGAAATCTGACAATTTTTTGGATGAGATCTGGCAAGCATGTCAATAATCGAGGCGGTCTCTAGATAAAGGGCAAGCGAAACGTTCTTCCCGACGTTTCCTATTGTAAACTTGAATGTTGCTTCTAGAAATGAGCACACCCAGAGTTTCATTGGTCCTCCCTTTAACAGACTTTGCCCATAATAGCCCGAACAGATCTAGTCAAGATGCCAAAACATTCGAAAGGCTAAATATCGTGATGATATCCGGCAGGTCCTGCCCGTGTTAATTATATGTGTTACTACCTCCCTGTACATTTACATTTGTAACAGCTTGCGTGTGGTGTTAAACCACCCCTCCATCCTCCTCCAACACCATTACCACCAACTCTCCACCTCTATACTGTACCCTAACGTCTCCAAGGTTTCCACCTTCACTATTTAGCATTCAGAAATTCGTAGTTTTGCTATACTGTTTGCCTCTGTGATGTGAAACGTCCTGCTACACATAAAGTCAAGTCTAGTGAACCCTCTGCCAGAAATGAACATTTACCGCTGCGCATAGCTTCGACAAGGATTTATTCTGGGGATATAAGTATACATGTGGATGGCCGACCAAGCCAAAATCTATGCATGGAGTAATCTTCCACTCCAGGGGCTACCATAGTTTCCAAAGATAGAGAGGGGGGGCAAGAATGCAATCTTCCCACCCTTCACGAATTGACTCCCCTTAAAATGAGAAATTTGATGGCTTTTTGATTTTGCTTGCTTATTACACACTGATTTTGCCGCCCTCTGCAATTCATTTAGAATTTTGATAGTTAATTCTTTTTTCCTTTCTATTTTGTTAACCATGATTTTGCCACCTTCGGGGAGTGCCGCGCCGCCCGGAAAAGGGTACACACGTGCCCCCCTCTCCCCCCACTGCAACCCCACGGCAAGCCCCTGTTAGTTGCCAGTAAAGTGACCCCAGTTGCAAAAGATATGAAAACCCTTCAGGCGATCGACTCCATTTGCAATGCTGAATGGATAGAGGGGACACAAGGTGGGTTTTGGCGACATCACCTTTTTGCCCATGTTACATAGCCATGAGTTTCCAGGGGCGTGCCGTAGTATCAAGAGGGGGGGGGGGGGCAAGAAAACGATCTTGCGGAAGGGGCACCCTTCAAAATTATAAATTTGACGCCTTTTTTTGTTTTTTTTTTTCTTGTTACTTGCTTGGAGAGTGCCGCTCGGGGCAAGGGTACTCACGCCCCCCCCCCCGTTTTGGCAAGCCCCTGTTACATTCTGGTACTAACTCTGTTACGGACTCGACTATATCGGCGCCATCAGTAAAAGCAGCAGTGCCTGCGTAATGTCGATACAGCAACAAGTAATACTCAAATTAGTAGGAAGAAATTGCACTTAGGCTCTTGCGAACTTTTACTGCGAGCAAATGAATAGGGCAATCTGATGTAAATACCAGCGAAAATTACGAAAATCACACGAAAAAAGTCTAAAATTTAATTGCAAATTCACTTAACAGTTCAAACGGCTAGATTGTAATGGCGGCTCAACGCAGGTCTCATGGGAGATTCTGGTCAGTCGATGTCAAAACAATCGGATCGAATGATGATCGAATACGTTACTCTCATCAAAATAAATGGCCTTGCTATTGCGCAACTCAATCGCGCAGACAACCCGTCGTAACCACCTCCTCACTTCTTCGTACTTCATTTGACTGTGACTCCAACCCGTCTCCGCTCGCCGGAATCTCTGTCGACTGAGGTAGGTAGAAGAGGTGAGGAGGTGGTTCTAAACATTCGAGTCCATTAGGTTTCCCTCTATGATATGATTCCTACCCTGATTGATTTTTGAACTAATGAAATTCGGGATAAACAAATCATAGTGAAACGCTTCCAAAAAAAAAAAAAAAAAAAAAAAAAAAAGCTTTGGATTCCACTCTCTTTCAATAGCTTTATTATTTATTTGCCTCGTTTCTCTCGTTTAAAATAGACTCGATAATCTTCACCGAAAGTTTAAATCGTTATGCGGCTAGAAGCAAAGGGACAGCCAGTTGGGGAAAGGGTTGTGGGGAGGGGTGGGGGTGGGTCGAGGATCGAGGGTACGTGCCCAAACTTCGCGTCGTTGAACTTGAGCGCAAAATATTTTTAAGGATTTGCAACCGACTAGGATAGCTTTGATAATTGCATTATACGCCACTTATATTCAGTTCTCAATTTAGTTTCACAACCCATTCTCCCTCGTCCCCCCCCCCCCACTGACAACGCTAGGTCACCGCCCAAGACGGCAGTACCACCCGCCAACTCAGTTTGAAGATTCTGCAAATTTCTCGGTCGCTAATCCCGTTATAATCTGCTTGTCTTTTGACTCCCCCTATCACCCTTTCTTTCTTTCTCTCTCTCTCTCTCTCTCTCTCTCTCTCTCTCTCTCTCTCTCTCTCTCTTCTCTCTCTCTCTCTCTCTCTCTCTCTCTCTCTCTCTCTCTCTCTCTCTCTCTCTCTCTCTATCCCTCTTTCCACTCTCTTACTCTACCTCTCTTCTTTCCCTCCTCTTTTTCTACTCTCTCTTGTCTTTTGCCAACCAAAGGAGTAACGTTGTGCAAAGAACAATCTCGCCACGGTGAAAAATTCATTTCATACACGGAAACAAAAAAGACTGGTAGAATTCACCATCTAAATAGCTGATTTTGGAGTCTGCTATCAAGTATGGTAAATTTTACCATCATATGGCAAATGCAACGTACCTTGACGTGAAATGTACCAACTAGTTATCTGAAGTTACCACAAAGTATGTTGCATTTACCATATGATGGTAGCATTTACCATACTTAATACAGCAGACTCCAAAATCAGTTATTGCAAATAATGGTAAATCTACCAGTCATATTTTTTCGTGTTCTTCTGGGAGCCAATCGTGAAGAGTTAAAGCGTAAAAAACCCCCGATCCAACAACAATTTATGACAGCTCTTCCCGAATTTTAGCAATCAGATTGTTTTTTCGTTAGTTATTAGCTAAGGAGCTTAGGATTGTGATGAGTATAAAATATATTTGAATATGAAGTAAAACGCAATCCGCTCCTCAGAAATAAATTCCTATTGGTCACAATGAGCAAGTTCTTTTTTCCTTTTTAGAAGTTTTACCAGAACTTTCAGGTATTCCTAAGACAGAATCTAGTCATGGCACCAGATTTTCCTCTAGATTGCGTCTTGAACGAAGGGTGGGTACAATGCCGAGTGAATCCTTGATAGCGTTTTACCAAGGAAGAAGATATAACTAAGGACTGCCGACTCCCTATCTCCGCCCGTGTTAAAACTTAGCGGGGAATGCAGCCCGACTAGCGCGCTCCAAGCAGCGGAGACAGAAGCTATAATCAATCCTTTCTCAAAAAGTCCGCGCCGCGCCGCCTCCGGGATTGATCCCGAGTATCATCCGTGGTGTCCGAGTGTCCTACTGACTATCAATAAGACACCACATCACGTACCTGGATTTTCGAACATTGTGCAAAAAAATCAAGCTGCTCAGAGACCGCTGTAGCTCCGCAAACCGCTGTTGAGAGCGCTGAGGTTCTGGACTAACAAGAGTCGGCAGTCCTTGGTTATATCTTCGTCCATGGTTATACCGCGAATTCCTTCGGTTGACATGCCGTTGGTAATTCTTTTTTTCTTTTCTTTTTTCAGCGCAAGATTTTCTCCATTGACGTGAAGGGAAAGAGAAAGTAAACGTTAACTTAAAACAACGCAATCAGAAAGGGTTTAGGCCAAGAGTAAACAACTGCCTTTGCGAGGGAGTGAATAAAATAAATTGATTTTTAGCAACTCGGACTCAATCGATGCAATGGCGGTGCCTTGAAGCTTTAATTTTCTTGATTATAATTTTTAATTTGTATTTAATTTTTTTTTCTTTTTTTTATATATATATACATATTTTCCCTTCTCGACTAAAGCGTTCTCGCACAAGTTTTCAGTTTATAAATAAATCAGGATCTCTTTCGCATCTCGCGAAATCTTGGATCCCGGCTCCTCGCTTCCCGCGTCGCGTCGTCTCGGACGGAAGTTATCAGGTTCGCAGCAAAGCTTGCGAATATGCAAAAGCGATTGTTCATAGTCTCCATGAATGCGGACGCAGGGATGGGACGCAAAAGGGGGAGGGGGAGAAGCGGACAGTGAAGGAAGCGAGATGCAGAGAGAGAGAGAGAGAGAGAGAGAGAGAGAGAGACAGAGACAGAGAGAGGGACAGAGAGAGTGAGAGAGAGAGAGAGAGAGAGAGAGAGAGAGAGAGAGAGAGAGAAGAGAGAGAGAGAGGAGACAGAGAGAGAGATAGAGAAAGAATGAGAGAGAGATAGAGAAAGAATGAGAGAGGGAGAGAGAGAAGGGAGGGAGGGGGAGAGGGAGAGAGAAAGAATGAGAGAGAGAGGGGGAGAGGGAGAGAGAAAGAATGAGAGAGAGGGAGAAAGAGAGAGAGAGAGAGAGAGAGAGAGAGAGAAAGAATGAAAGAGTGAGTGGAGGGTGATTGATACGAAAACTTCATCTGGGGTAATTGAGGGTGGGAGAGAGAGAGAGAGAGAGAGAGGGAGAGAGAAAGAGAGAGAGCAACTTCATGTCAGCCACGCCACGCGCGCCGCCGTTCCTGATATTTTATGCACGGCGTAAAAATCGTCGCGGGCCAAACCAGCGAGCAAAACTTTTAAAACGAGTCCGTGCGCTCTCCCTCGACTCGAGCGTCTATTAGCTTTATTATTGCCAATTTATCCAGGACGGAGATGTAAAAAAGGAGTGAGGGGGGGTTGAAGAGTTAAAGTCTGCATCTCTTGGCGGAGTTAAAAAAAAAAAAATCACCCATCTCTGAGTTCTAGGACTCTGACGGATAAACAGGGGAAGGATCTAGGCGTATCGCGTCACGCGGTCACGCCGCCGATAAAAATCCCGTATTCAGCCCCCCCCCCTTCCCCTGGTGCCGATGGTAGCGGGTTTATGTATAGTCCAACTTTTACCAATTTTAACTCCTGATCAATATCCAGGCACAATTTTGTCCCACCCGATCGGCGTCCGATATGTATTTGATGTCCTCGAGAACAGTTTCACGTAGTTTTTTCGACAATGGGGCTGTTGCATACTTAATGTAAAAGCGATTTAAGGGTTAATTCAGATATGTAAAGCTACATAAACAACGAAGTTAGTACTCTCAACTTACAAAATCCACTCCTAGACACATAAAATGCATTTAGATGCGCGGGCGTGATGGCGGCGTTAGGCTTTATATAACATCGGGAGATTAACATCATAAGCAGTGGTAGCCGCATATAGGCCCGGTCAGAAAACCACTGTTAAAGTACACTTGAATCTAATAATACTATAACTCCATCAAAAAGTGACAAATTATTAAAAGACGAATTTCTTTAGACAAGACACCGGTGTCACCAGGTTTCACGGTAACTAATAACCAAAAACGTCTTTCGTGGGTTTATGAGTGGATTTTGAGACTATTCGATGCTCTCAATGTGGTGTTTACTTGATTTTATGCAAGAATCATTCATCCATACCGCTGTATGTGTCCTCTGTAGCAAAAGTACACTGAAAAAAAAAGTTCCTGTTGGAATAACATCGTAATGTTGAAAAGTTAGGATT
>VMOF01000001.1:12202772-12252772 GCA_011764245.1 Trialeurodes vaporariorum | reverse complement strand
TGGTGGTTTACTTGTTAATGTATAAAGCTGTGTGTTTGCAGCGGTTTCTGGTGAGAGGTCCGCATGAAACAAGAGGTGCGCTCTTCCGTCGGGGCCTTCGAAGATTTGAGACGCTGGTTAGTACGAATGAGCACAACTCACCTTTTACGGGTACTCCTTCCGGAGATCGTCTCATTTTAGAGTTATAATGTAACGTCGCGCCTCACGCGGTGATCGGCAAACGACCGCTGTAATTTGTAATCTATGAGAGAGTGCGGTTTTGCCTTTTCGCAGCCCCCCCCCCCTCAACTTCATCACAAACCTACCCCTCCTCCCCTGAAAAGGCACTAACCCCAACCAGTTTCCGACCTCCCTCCCTTTCGCTCCCCCAGATTTGTCACCGCTCTCAGTTATAGCGAACGTCAAGGTTACAATTCTACGAGGCTATCAGTGGTGGCGCGAGAACCGTTGCCTATAGTTTGGTATCAATCTTTTAGAGGCTGAATATAGACCCCTTCTTCCATATCAATGGCTTTCGCTTTCGTAAAGTTTTTTCTCCATAACTCCCTTTCACTATTTTATTTGTTTAATCCCTCCAAATATCAGATGGATCTGTAGATACCGATCCGCATGATTACAGTGATAAAAATTTCCGAATGTTCCAATGGATGTTTCTGATAGTGTGTTTCCGCACATTATTTCCAATTAAGACAACAGGAATTCGTGTCGATTCAATCGTCCTGACTATTGCTACGATAAGTATTACGATTGAAAAAAAGGTAAAAAAAAATATGATTCTTTTCTTATAGTTTTAACAGCCACTTTTTTCTCAATGCCCATTCTTTTAATGGGGCTCTTACAAACTGTTGCTGTGAGCAAATAAAAAGTCTAATCTGATTTAAAAGAAAAAAAAAAGAAAAAGAAAAAAAATTACCTAAAATTACAATAAAAAGTCTAAAATTCAGTCATAAACTCAGAAAACCGCTGTAAAGGCGATATCGTAATGGCGGAATTACGCAGGTATCATTGGAGATTCCTGTTTAAATTGTCACTTTAATCTCTACAGAAACACAGAGATATGTCTCAATTTAGACAGGAATCTCCCACGAAACCTGCGTAGCTCCGACTTTACGATCTTGCCTTTTCTAAGTTTATGACTAAAATTCGAACTTTTTTATTGTAATTTTCGTGATTTTCGCTGGTTTTTGCATCAGATTTAACTACCCATTTGCTTACAGCAACATTTTCAAAGAGCCTCATAGTACCTCGTGAAAGGGGGGAGGGGCAAAAAAAGGCCCTTATTGGAACATTGTAAACATCGTAATAATTTATGTCGCTCTCCTCCTCCCTCCTCTAGGGTTAAAATCCATGGGAGTTCATGTTTTACAATGGTGCAGCAAAAGTTTGCAAAAATACCCACCATCGTAAATTCAGACACTAATACGACGAATTCATCCTCGTCTATGGTTGCCGGTTGGTCAGCAGAGCATACACCCTGAATTACAAATACTCTGTTCGCTGTAAAACGAACGGGAAATGACACCACGTCGCCATCGCATCGCAGGCCAACCTCTAATCCTTAAAACCATTTATTCCGGTTAAAGGTTATGACGATGGCCCCCGCGCCCCTCCCACCACCACTGGCACCAGCCGGCCCCCCCACCCCCACCAAGCCTTCAACTCCCATTAGCCCCTTACACCATGTGATCATTGTCACTCACTCTCCGCGCACAAGTATCCCCCCCACCACCTCCTTTTTATCGGGTATCAATTCATATCCCATGATTTAATCGACCCGTGACCTACCCCAACCGCCCCATAAACCGGCTGATAGACGTCCAGTGTGTGTAACTATCGGATCGCCTGTCCCGGTCAAATCCCTCGTATTAGTTTGTATGAGCATCGACCCTTGGGACTAATGCCGCGAAACGCTCGCTGGACTGCTTATACGTATCCAGGCAGGCATTTGTCTTTCTCTCTCTCTCTCTCTCTCTCTCTCTCTCTCTCTCTCTCTCTCTCTCTCTCTCTCTCTCTCTCTCTCTCTCTCTCTCTCTCTCCCTATTCAAATAGATGAGTTGGAAAAGGATGGAAGACGAGGTTATCACGTGACTTCAGCCCCTGTGTCTGTCCTTTTCTAACGCATGTGATCAAATGGATAAAGAGACAGATGGAAAGCAAATTCCTGGATACGGAGGCTCTGTACATACCCGCAACGAACGATCGTCTCTTGGTTGGACGGGGCACGGGGTGTGGGGGTTGGGTGGGGTGAGGTGTGGGGGTTGGGTGGGGTGGGGTGTGGTGGTTGAGTGGGGTGGGGTGTGGGGGTTGGGTGGGGTGGGGTGTGGGGGTGTGGGGGTGCGGGTGATTGAGCAACGATGCAATGCTTTGCTCTGATTTTATCCCTTCAAATGTGTGACCCTCATTATTACTGCGTAATGTACTTTATAAGCCGTGTAATCCTCAATGAAGACAGTCAGGATTTCCACCCCCTCCCCGCTAGTTGTTGCTAAATAATCGCCACGTCTTTTTCATGGTCTTGATTGACTGTTGAATCGTTTTGAAAAGTAATCATGTTACTTTTTTTTGTCCTTTTCCACCCCTGAACTGTGCTGCAGTTAGTCCTCGTAAAAGTATGCATCTGCTTATAGAGTTTTTAACATTTTCATTTTTTTACTGTTTTTATGAGACCCGTTTCAGCCTTTTGAAATCCTTTTGTCGATGTAGTTTATCTATAAAACTAAGCCTGTGACTAAAGTTTTGCCATGGTGAAATTTAATGACAATGGACATAACTTTTATTTTTTGATGAAAGCCCAACAAGCGCTTCTACACTGAAGCAATGAGCAAGCTGTGACCAAAACAGTTTGTTATTTTTTAACTATTTATTTATTTAATTATTTATTTATTTATTTGTTTTTTATTTATTTTTTTGGTATACTTAGAGAGATTGGTTGATGGTATTTTTGTAAAATTGAGAGAATTTGATTGTAAAAGACGATAGTAAAGTCCAGGCTAATTTCGACTGGTATAATTATTTTCATTAATCTAATCTCAGGCCTCCTTTCAAAAGAGAGGGTAGGACATTGTTGGCAGTGGCGGGTCCAGAAAATTTTTCCGGGAGGGGGGGGGCGCGCCTGTAAAATGTTGAAATTTGAAGCGTCGGTGGAAGCAATTTCGGGCTATTTTCTATTGAAAAAAGGCAACATTTTGAGGCTTCTCGGGGTGACGCCCTCCTCCCTACCATCGTGGATCCGCCACTGATTATTGGTGATATTCTGCTGTGGTTCAATTTCAACGAAACATGCAGGCAGATTAAGTGCACTGAAAAAAAGGGTTACAAGCAAAACGATGTGTGAGCCAATGTAAAGGATATAGGATAATTCTAGTGTTTGTACCATCGTTCTAGTTTTATAATCATATATTCTTGTATTAACAGAAGAATTTTCTTGTGAAAGTACTAGACCTTCTATGGTTCACGTATCGTTGTGCTTCTGGTTCTGGTATAATATTTCACTGACAAATATGATACCCAAATTCTAGTAATATTACCGAAGGCACAACAATATGTGAACCGCAGAAAGTCTAGTACTTTGACCTGAAAATTCTTGTGTTAATACCAGAATATCTTTATAGAACTAGAATTTCTTGATTATTTTTAATTACTATGATACAAACATTCGAAATCTGGTAATTTTACCATCCCTTACATAAACATAGGTTGCTTCACATAGTCATGATTCGGGTAATCTTTTTTTCAGTGTACTAGAAGTCAGGAATTATTTTGTCGGTGTGATAGCTCATGCACAATGGATTTGACCATCGTGGCGAAGCTTGTAATCTAGCAGTTTTTCATTTGGCTTCATTAAAAACCACACAAAATATCGAACCACCAAGGAATTGTCAATGGCCATCGAATGCGATCTTTTCAATAGGTTCATATGGGACAAAATGCCAAGTTACCATGATACCACGCTTCGCCACTGGATTTGACAACTCTGCACCCAGTTGCCAGCCCAAGATTTCTCACTGGGTAAGTAAAGCATCTCTGGGCATCCACCATCGTAAACGATAGTCAGTGTGAATGAATGAATAAGGGTAGGGGCGTTGAGGGGGATGTTATTGTAGAGATAAAAGATTTACAGAAGCTGAACGAGACAAGCCTGACTCGGAGATAGAAAAGAAACGTGTATTCAATCGGGGGACTCTCATTATGAAATTGAATAAATATAAAATGTGTCCTTTCTTCCGAGTTAACCACCATTTATAAATACATTTCTTATTTTCATGAACGTCAGTGGCTCGTATTCTTCCATTCATTCTACCGTCGCATCGGCTTCGTAAGGCTTGGCTCAAACAGATCCACGGTTGCCAAATTTTTAATTCAATTACCTTCATATTTTACTCACTGGCTCAATCAGGATCTTTTCCATCTCTCTCATTTCCCATTTGAATGTATGAGTAGGAAAAGAACAGACAGAGGGGCTTTTATCCTCTTGTTCATCCTTGTCTAACATGCGTTTCTTAATTGAGAAAAGAAAGACACGAAGAAACTCTCGTTGGGCTACTGATTTAATGTGAACGCACCTTCAATTTCATGCTTACAGACACCGCACCGGTCCTGTAACAGACACTTTTCTTTTTCATCCAGGAATAATAAAAAAATGGAGCTCATTTTGCTTGTGTTATTGTTTTTAGTGTTTAGATACTTTACAGCGTGCTTTAAATGCAATCTTAAATGAATTTGATGCTCTCAAAGTAGAGGGATTGAAAAATAAACCACCTAATATAAACAACTATTTCCAGGTTGGCCTCCGTGGTTACTGACCCAGAGGTCTCGGGTTCGAATCCCGGCCGAGGCGACACGATTTGACGATAACACACGGGAAAAAAAGATAAGTGAAAATAACCATACGGATACCTGATTTTGGCACCTGCTAGATGTTATGGTAAACTTGACCAGAAGTATGATACATTTACCGATACTTTGAGTAAATTCAACATGCAATCAGGTGACATCACCTAGTACCTAGTCAAAACATAGTATACTTCTGGTTAACATTACCATAACATCTAGCAGGTGCCAAAATCAGGCATCCGTATGGTTATTTTCACTGTAGTTTTTTTCCGCGCAGATCTATAGTCATCTCGGAAGGACATGGAGGTCTCTTCTTCATATTTCCTTCCTCTTCTCCCTTCCATTTCGTCTGTTGTTCCCTAGTTGGCAAAAGTGGACTCTTAAACTTTCGGAAAAAAAGAACTATTTCCAGCTGATTCTAACGTAACCTCTGAAAGGAAACTCCCGCTTTGCTAAACTTCTAGGTCTAGGAAACCTATACTATGTCTTAAAGCTGTCTTTTAAACCAGGAAAATGAGGAAGTTCAGACAATTCACAGGGGGTGTCTGTCACTTAAACGAAAAAGTCAGTATTGGTACTAGCGGGGACAAAGATACCAGGCCAGAGTATGCAACACGCAACACACCTAATACACGTGTTCAATGGGATTCTGTGTAGTGCTTATTGCATACCCTGGCTGGGTATCTTTGTCTCCGCTAGTACATAGCTATTAAAGGGTGCATGTCTGTCAATGGAACATCTGTTTTTATTTTGGTTTTTCTGAGCTTGTTATTATGTTGAAAGTATGATATGTGATCATTCAAATGAGAGCTTAAGGTATGAACTTCCAGTCAAACCCAAAATAATTGGAATCTGTGGAGTTTATCGAAAGTTATGGACCAAACCTTCTGAACGTTCCCACTAGCGAATCCAAGTGATTGTCCTTCTAAGAAGGCGAGCATTTGACAATGATAGAAGAGGGGAAGAAAATCACGTGACTTCGCTTCTGATCTGTCCTTTTTCCAACACACGCATTCTAATGGGAAAAGAGAGACAATAATGAATTTCTGGATCCGCCAATGGATGTTCTCTTAAGGATGTCGATTTGAATTTGCCGCTCGATTTGGCAACGATGATCACTCAGTCGTTGCAAGGTTGTGAGGTAAAATCTTCACACTTTTTAAAGTGATTCAAATGGTGATTCAAGTTTACAGCTCGATCTGTCAACCATGATCAGATAATGAGAGACCCGTAATGGTTTGAAAGAGACGGAAAATGGGACTATATACTTCCACCATTAATTCTACTGATTTTCTATCTATACAATGTCGTTTCCCATCACACCCCTAACCCATAACCCCCCCCCCCCTCGCCTGTTGACTCCTCTTCAATTTATGTGTCATCAAATGTCGCATTTCCGAGTTGAGGCTTCTGCTAGCGTTCTTTTGCTATATGCGCAGAAATTTGTTGCATTGGTTTCAGTGTGGCACAGACGCGCAGAGAAAGGCGCAAAAAGAACTTTCAAAACTCTCTACACTGAAAAAAAAAAAAAAAAAAAAAAAAAAAAAAAAAAAAAAAAAAAAAAAAAAATGGTTAGACCAGTTGGAATTTGCGCAACAAATTTATTTGTTGTACCCTGGTAAAAATGCTCCATAAATTTAAAAGACCGAAATTCCGTGTGCATTATTTCCATGGGTAATCATTATTTTTTCATGAAATTACACGGAAGATCTTATGGTATCCAATGAACGACCATCGGAATTTAATTACATTTTATTGACCGATAGTAATTGCCCATACGGAATTCCATGAAATTGAATGGAAAAATAATAGTTGCCCGCGGAATTTTGGTTATAGAAGTTCATGGAACACTTTTATAAGGGTATACCCAAGAAATTAGGTAGGAACTTATGTTTCCGGAGGGGGGGGGGCTGATTTTTGAAGCTCAATGAACGGTCTAGGGGACATCACCCAGTGATGGGCAAGTCTAATGGATCGCCCCCCCCCCCCCCTGCATAACAAAATAACAAGAAACCTATTTCTCTTCCAAATGGTACAATTTCATTTCAAGCTATCGTAGATGCATCGGTCAATAATAATATTAATTTTGACTTGTTTGACATTACAAACAAAGTGACAACATAATGGTATAGTAAATAATGCATACTACAACAATTCCTTGCAAAAAAATCAATAGGAATTGTATTGTAAACTAATAATAAAGTTCTTCAACTCCTACTCCTTTAATTAACATTTTATCTTGTGTTGTTCCTTTTATTTTTTATCATGAATATTCGATTGTTCTGAATTTTCTAGGGGGTGGGGAGCAAGCCACCCTCTTGCTCCCTGCTGCGGGTGCCCATGTTCCGCTGAGTTGCAGCGTTATGTTCTTTTGAGAAAATCACATCAAACCCCTTCTTGTTTGGAATCAGAGCCTGATAAACTGTATGAACGATACATTAATTGATTACTTTAAAAGTAAATTGGTGACATGTTCAGTTGTTAAATATTCAAAAGACCGTATTTTCTTTCATTGGCTCAAGTCAGATTTATCTATTTCTCCATCATATAAACCTACGAAAAAGAACCGATTTTCAGCGAAAAGAACAGTACAGAACTCTAAAAAAAAGCCATTCGAAACTTCATGTATTGGTTCTCATACGCAATATCATGATTATATCAATTTGTTCTCGAATAGCCACTGAACTGGATGTCCCAAACTTCCAAAATTTTCCAGGAAAATTTTAAAATATATCTTTGACTTGCATTCATTTCTTACGCACATTAATTTAAAGTGAATTATCAATGATTATAGGTACGCTGAACTCACTTTCAGACTCAGCATAGCTGTATGTATAGCCAGGATATTGTCTTTCTCTCTCTTAGTCCATTTAAACGCATGTGTTAGAAAAGGACAAAAACAGGGGCTGAAATCACGTGACAGCCCGTATATCCAACATTTTCTAACACATGCGTTTAAATGGACCAATAGAGAGAGAGAGGCAATATCCTGGCTTCAGCTATGAGACTCAGATTCATTTTTATGTAGAATGCAGGCAACGGAAGCTACATAACCGATGTTGTCGAATTGTGGAAAATATGTTGGATTTTTCTCCCATCCGGCTCGAGGTAAGATTTTGGGATTTTTCGAACGAATTGGCAATCTTGGTTACACCACCAGAAGTGCCTCCACTGCCTCCAGTCCTGGAAAAAGAAGCCGGAATCTTTTCATGTGATTAATGTGTCCCTTTATTATGGTTTGATCTCCCTGCCACACCTTTCTGTTAGCTGTTAATAAATTGATTCTTTACTGTGTGTCCACCTTGCACGACTCGTCGGCATTCTCTCTCTCTCTCTCTCTCTCTCTCTCTCTCTCTCTCTCTCTCTATCTTCCCTCACCTTTCCTCCCTGATCCCCGTCCTTTTTTTCATTCATTCTCTCCCTTATTTTCTTTTTATTTTCTTCAATCATGGTGAGGGGAAGGGTGGGAGGGGGGGGGGAGTTATTTCCGTCCTCAGATCGTAAACCTCCGGGTCAGCGCGGACCTTCACACCTTTTCCTCGAGTCAGGTGTAATCGACTCGGAGCTGAAATTAATCGAGAAACGATTTGAAAATCTGGGGACGATATTACAGCAACACTGGCACGGCAGGGCAGGAGCTGCAACCACGGTTTTGATGGCGTGAGGCAGAACCGTATTGAAAAATTCGTTCTTTCTCTCTTTGTCCATAGTAAAAAGAATGCGTTAGACAAGGATGAAGGGTAAGACTATCACGTGACTTCAAAATCCCCCATTCTTTATCCTCTTCTAACGCGTCTGATCAAATGGTCTCAGAGAGCGGGAGAAAGAGACGGAGACAGATGAATGTCTGATAACGGCTCTGGTGAGGCGTGATAATTATATGAAGACTCACTGATGGTTGAAATGCGGCAGCAGAGCTAACCGATTTTCAGGAGAAACATGGTGATGATTAATTGGTGAAAAATTTCATTGAACAAGATTGTGGGCTCTCTGGACCAGCGTGTCGTCGCTCTCTCTTGCGAAAAGGGAACACGTCGTTTCTCAATGCGTTACTACTGTGGACGGTGAACAACTATCTGGTGGCGTATGTAGGAGGGGGGGGGGGGAGATGTCCACTGTCCGTAAGCTATGATAGTTTTAAAGGGATATGATTTGGGATTTTTGATAGCGGACAACCCCATTTTCACTCGTAATATTCAGTTAATAAGCATGCATTTCTACAAATACAATAATGGGGCAGTTGCAAGGGTCTGAAATTGTGTGTTTTTTATAAAGAAAATGATAGTATTCGATGAGCTGAGATTAATGGTGCCTTTGGTTTTTTCCTAGGTGTCTTGGTTTCGGAGATACAAACGTGTAAAGTTGTAAAAAATCGGGTGTGTAGTGACGTCACTACGCGGAATTCCCATTTAAAACAATGTATTTTGGGCCAAAATCTCATCTCCGGAACAATGAGACTTAAGTAGAAACCAAAGGAATCTTTGTTCTCAGCTCATCAAGTACTTTAATTTTCTTCATAAAAAACACAACATTTCAGACCCTTGCAACTGCCCCATTTAATTCTTAGTCTATACTTATACATATCTTGACCAGGGACGTGCCATGGGGGGGGGGGGGGGGAGGAGGAGAGTGTGTGGGTACCCTTGCCCCAGGCGGCAAGATTAGGGTGAACAACCAAAAAAAACTTACCAAATTTCAAAATGAATCAAAGAGGGCGGCAAAATCAATGTGTAACAAGCCCAAAAAAAAGCATAAAATTTATAATTTTGAGGGGCGAGAATTCGTGAAGGCGGATAGATTGCATTCTTGCCCCCCCCTCCCCTCCCCCTTCTGGAAACCACGGCACGTCCCTGATCTTGGCAGTTTACCGTTTTTTATTAATCATTATTTTTTCGTCACTCTATTTATTTATTGATTTATCAATTCATTAGTATAACAATAGCATTAGCAGTAGTAGTTTTGTAATTTACACATTTTTGGAACTGTTTTTGTAAGGCAGGAAAAATAAATTGGCCACTTTCCTGGAATGATTGAACCTTATCAAAACACTGACATGTTGCTTTTGGAGATAATTTTTTATTCTTCAAAAACTGTCGCATTTTTCTGTTTGTCACTTGAGCGCCGCTTAGTTGGTATTGCAAGCAAGTTACGAACTTGAATTTCGCCATTTCTAACGTGGAAATCAATTTCGAGGTTATAATTGTTTATCTTCTGCCTCTTTTTGTGTCTAAATAATAGTTAAATCAGTGGTCACTTGGTGAAAATTGTACCTGTCCTTTGGTTCGTCAATTCTGTTTGTAATTTTTGGTTTTTGTTTTTGATTGTATAATTTGTCTCATCATTTACCTGTTAGGTCGAATTCATTCTTGATTCAGTTCGTAGAGGGTGTAAGTCCATCAATCGTTAGATCTCGCGTTATGGGCCGTGTTTGTATCTTAAATTGTGTTTTAGTGGTTTTTTCTTTTATTTTTTGTGACTGTGTGTTTTAAGTAAATTGTTTTTCGAGATTCTTGTTAGCCGATTTGCTATGCATCTCTTTTACTTTAACCATATTTTTGGTTTGTGCATACACTGCGTGAACTTAGAGATGTGATTTTCGAGTTTTTTGGCAGTGTTTCTGCATTGTGGAACTGTTCTTTTGTTTCATTAATTTTATCGTCTATCCAAGAGGGTTTTTTTAATAGTTTTTGCGAAAATCGTCTGGCAGTCAACGTGTTAATAATTTCCTGAAATAGTTGTTTGACTCATGAAAAATAAGGGGGAAATAATAGTCACGTTTATCCGCACATGCATCTTCCACAGAAAAATTAAAGTGAGAAAGACGCTTTTGAAACTTTGGATTTTACTTACGGCCTATAAGATACACGTTAGATGGCTAACGACGTCACGTCTCATACGTCACATCACGACTCCGAGTTTATATTTTTGACATTCTCTCTTTGACTGAGTATTTATTCTATTGACAAGGATGTTTAAAAATCACCAGAACGAGGCACAGAGAACGTGTCAGTTGTTAATAGTAAAACAGAGCCAGGGAGAAAGACCTTTCTCCCCCCCCTCAAAAGTTCCTTCAAAGAGAGAGAGAGAGAGAGAGAGAGAGAGAGAGAGAGAGAGAGAGAGAGAGAGAGAGAGAGAGAGAGAGAGAGAGAGAGAGAGAGAGAGAGAGAGAGAGAGAGAGAGAGAGAGCCTCACCAGTCTCCCCTCTGAGCCACCCTTTTTTAGCAGGGCTGTCACATTCAGCTAAAAAAGATACTTGTTTTTCCCTTATTCTTTAACTTGAACATTATTGTCATACCCGTAGCCAAGATATTGTCTTTCTCTCTTATCCCATTTAAACGCATGCATTAGAGACGGATGGATACAGGGGCTGTCACGTGACTTCAGCCTCTGTTTCTATACTTTTCTAACACATGCAGTCAAACGGGCTAAGAGAGAGGAATACAAATTCCTGCGTACGTCTATGAACATTGTATTTGCCAAACATGGCAGCATTCCTTTTTAGGCGTATTACCGGAGCGATTATCCTCGTCTTTTATTTATTAAATCCCAATAAATATTTTACCGAACCGTAACACCCGCAAGGCAAACGCGAAGAGGGAAAAAATAGGGAAGGAGGCGAGGGGAAAGGGAAAAAAATGGGGAAGGACGCGAGTGGAAAGGGGAAAAAATCGTAGGATGATTCACTCAAAAGATAAAAGTTCTTGAACCGCCACATTTTCTTCCTTGACTTCCGGCTGGGGCCGCTCCACCGCTGAGTTTATTTATCGAAGGGAGGAATTTGGAAGAATTTTTCAGTGCGGTGGACCCGAAAGAGTTGTTAGCCTTGTTGCAAGCTCGTTCTTTTCAACTTTTAAGGGGATTCTTCAACGTTTAGTGCCAATTTCTGCCACCGGAGCGCTACCGTTCGATTAATGTTAAACGGAGTGTCAGTTCCTACATACTCATTAATCATTTAAAGAACTTCTCTGCAAAATATCTTTAAATATAATAATAATAACTTTAAAAATAAGGCTGAAAGTACCAAGAAATGAAACATCGCCCTTTCGACACAAGAATTGATTTGCGATATTGTTTTGAAGTTATTGATGAGATATTTTGAAGAGATGTTCTTCAGATGATTATCAAGTAACTGACTTTCCGTTTTCTTAAATATATAAATTACTTTCGTCCTGTAATTTGACATTAATCGAACGGTGGCGCTTCTATAGGTGGCTGTAGGCTCCATCTTCAATTACATTATGGGAGACAAAGTATTACATGCGTTTCTAGGCACGATCCTAATCAATGGAATGGTCACAAACAGTGGCGTACACAGGATTTTTTTTGGCAGGGGCTTGCACTGATGAGCGTTTGTCTGTAAATTATTCCCCCTCCCCCTCCACCCCTGAAAATCTGAGGTCTGGGGAATTTAGCTCCCTTAGCCCCCCTCCCCTCCTGCGTACGCCACTGGTCACAAAATATGTTCTTGAGCCAGCTTTGGTGGCTCAGTAGGTTTAGAGTATATAGGGGAAGGGTTGGTGGGACTACAGCTCCTCCTGACATGTCAGAAAAAGGGTGGACATGGGAGAATGAAAGGAAAAAAGGGAGGGGAAAAAGGGGAAAATAACTCCAGCCACTCCCGAAAAAAATTTAGAGTTCTAGCCATCCCCGAAAAAAATCGGCCCGTGAGATTTGGCAACCATGCATTTTTCCCACTTAAACTTTGGTAAAAAATCGATTCAAGCGGAGGCTGGCAGCCTCCTCGAGTTTTGATTGTTTTCCATGTATTTAAATGGGATAAAAACACTGTTGCCAAATCGCACGAGCCGCCACTGCTGCTAATCCTTATTAGGAAATCTCGGATTCAAATCTTAGTGGTTATGTCGTCAGATTTATGATCAATCTTTGTCGTCTGGACTCAGTAAAAGTGTAAGTTCGCGAAGTAAAAGTTAAATTGACACTCTAACGGTTAAACTTATGGCAGTTTGTTCTCGCCAAGTTCTTCAATTTAGCACCCCTCTCTCCAACCCTGGAAAATAATGACGGAAACTAGTTGATGTTAGTTTAAAAGAAAAGAAGACGATTACCTCGCTGGCTCGGTTGCATTACAATCTAATATCGAAGCACTAACGGATCCAAGTTATTGTCCTTCTCTCTCTTCTCCCATTAGAATGGATGTGTTAGCAAAGGATAGAAGAGGGGGCAAAAATCACGTGACTGCCCCTAATCTGTCCTTTTCTATCGTACGCGTTCTAATGGGAAAGGAGAGAGAAGGATATAGATTCCTGGATCCGCCAGTGGAAAAAAGTGGCCAAAAATCAGTGCAACAAAGTCAAAAGATAAGATAAGATTTTGTATAGATCATCGCTATTAACATTTTTAGGTTATAATCTAAGACTTTCCAGTGACATTTACTTTTGGTTGAATTAATATTGAATAATATTCTTCTGATGTGATTAAAATTTGTCTAGTACGTATCTTTATAAATGATAAATTGTTGAGAGATTTACTTTCTGATTTTGTTTGCCACTTTTTGAGGATCTCGGACCATGGTATGCAATAGATTCCCCCCTCTACTCTCCCTCCTTCTCCTTCTCCCCTCCCCCTCCCTGTCGCTCTCCCTCTCTCCCTCTCCCTCTCTATCTCTCTATCTCTCTCGCTCTCCTTCTCGCTCTCTTTCTCTCTCCCTGTCACTCCCTGTCCCTCCCTGTCCCTCTCTCCACCCTCTCTCTCTCACTCTATCTCTCTCCCTCTCTCTCCCCTCTCTCTCTCTCTCTCTCTCTCTCTCTCTCTCTCTCTCCTTCCTCACCCCTCCTTCAACAAGGCTGTCATACATATATTTCTTTTTACACACCTCAAGTGTGTTGTACTCTAGTTTACCCGTTTGCAATGAGAAAAGTGACTGTGCTTTGAACTTAACATGAGACTTATTTTCGCTGAATCAGGTCCCCGGACACTAGACACCGGGAATTGGACAGTCCTGCGGCCCCTGACAATTAATTCGGCAACAATGCTCCAAAGATTTATAACTGAGTGAAAACGGAGCGGAGAGAGAGCAGAAAACGGTTAGCAGGGCTAGATGACGTGGCGTTGCGATGGCGCGGCAATTTAATGAGTCTTTAAGGTAAAACCCTCAGCTCTTGAATTCAGGCTCGGAATTTATCTGTTAACGCGAGCAGGGGCACCACCCTTATTTATTATCGATTCCCAGTTTTCGCCGCTTGTTTATAAATTTCATAGTCGATTTATATACACAGAGCCTCCCTCCCCCCCTCGCCACCTCACCACCTCCCACCCCCCAACAAGTTTCAGCCCCTGAGCTAGCTCAAGATTCCTTTCGGATATGTGCCTTGTGTTTGTGTGTTATACGCCGAGGAGTCGATCTCTTTCAACACGAAAAGCGACGAAGCTCACCCCCCTCCTTTTTCCACCCCTCATCGTTCGCTCTCTTTCTCTCGGCCTCTCTCCCACCCCCCCCCTCTCTCTCTCTCTCTATCTCTAACTCTCTCTCTCTCTCTCTCTCTCTCTCTCTCTCTCTCCCCACCACTCCCTCTCACTCTCTCACTCTCTCCTCCTTAAGAGTTCGCGGGATGCCTCATTTGTGTTGAGATGTCTCAGTCTCCCGTTTACTTCATTTGAGGGCATTGATTTTTATCGCTCCTCCAGCTGATTGATTTTATTCCCCCCTCCCCCCTCCACCTCCCCCCCTCCCATGTTCGCCCACCTCCGTCGTCCCCCACCCACCCAATCCACTTTCCGCACAATGTCTGTCAACTCTCACAAAGGGCGGAAGTGTGGGTGGGGGGAGGCTCAACTTTTCCTTCTCGTTGTAAAACTCGCCTTCACCTTTCTGGGGTTGCGCCGCACGAAGGGAGAAGATATGGATTTTTCTGGACAGTGCAGCAACGTTCCGCAGTCTTCCGCCCATTCCTTGAAAGTCAGGGGGGCTGGATTGTGGGTACCCTCGCTCCAGGCGGCACTCTCCGTGGACGGCAAAATCAGGGCGGACAAGTAAAGGCAATAAACTGTAGGGAATACCCCGCGGACACTTTCTCACATCAAACTTAATCTGGGGGAAAGCCCCAGACCCACATTTAATATTCTGCGGAAGACCCTCGGACACTCCTATAATATTCTGGGGGACACCCCCGGACCAAGTGTTACCAGTAGCGGCTCGTGCAATCTGGCAACAGTGCTATTTTGCCATTTAAATCTATGCTAAAAGATCGATTCTAGGTGAGGCACAGCGCCTCGCCAAAGAATCGATTATTTTACATAGGTTTAAATGGAGGGAGTCCATTGTTGCCACATTGCACGAGCCGCTACTGAGTGTTACCAAGGTGTTTTATACTTTCTGATAACGAAGGAGGGGTTAACTTTCACTCCAAATTAAAACCATTTATGATGGCTTATTTTTTAATACTTGTCAAATCTGTGAAAACGATCTTGTCAAATATTCTCTGAGTAATGATATCATCGCTTGTTTTTCAAATTCTTCAATTTTTAAGGGCTTCGTGAAGAAATTTCCAAAAAATACTGAATTCAAATATTTCAAAAATTGTAGTCGTTCCTTTGATTTCTTTGAATTTTGAAATTTGGATGCAAGATAATCCCAGAAACAAATACATATTCTGAAACTGCATGAAATAAGGTATAAAGTCACATGAAAAAAGACACTTGTTATCAAAATTTTCGCTGGAGAAAATTTTTCCTTGTACGACTTTTTTGCCCATGAATATGGAAAAATTTTATTAAAAAATTATGGTTTTTTTTGTGGAAAGTTTCTAAATACCCTCGTAGAGACTAAAATTGAAACTCAAAATGATTCGTTCAAATTTCATCGTTTTACCTTTCAAAAACTGACCTGGGGTGCAAAATTCAACCCCCCCCCTCTTGATAACACAAGGGTTAAAAAAAAAAAAAAAAAAAAAAAATGAGGCAAACAAACCAGAATCAGATCGACCATGATGTCACACTTTGGGATAGGACCTTTAACTTGTATCAGCCTCTCTATTGGCATAACCACGTTTATGAAAACAGAATGGGGCTCTTGCAAACTTTTGCTGTGTGCAAATGAAAAGTGCAATCTGATGTAAAAACCAGCAAAAATCACACTAAGAAAGTCACATAATTGCTATGACGGCAAGTTTGTAATGGCGGTTCAACTGGCGGTATCATGGGAGATTCCTGTCTATTGTGTCACTTTCTCTACGGAAACACAGAGATATGTCTCAATTTAGATGGGAATTACTTATGATACCTGCGTCTCTCCGCCATCAAGCCCCATTCTGAGAGTGGTTTTCGTGATTTTTTAGTGTACTTTATCGTCATTTTTATAGGTTTTTATGCAAGAATCAACTCTTCAATCCCCTATAGCAAAAGTTTGCAATAAGAGCCCCATTAACAAAAACATAAATATGTGTAAGCCATCGTTAATATACACTGGATGTGAATAAATTCTGAGCCTTTCCTTTTTTCATCCTCTCTCACCCCTTTATATACGCTCCCGAAGTCTCAGACTCAATTTGCCATCGTGGCATTTGGCGAGTTCCATCTGATTGGCCTCAGGCCAGCATATAATCCCTACTGCGTCAGCGGCTCGAACTTCCCGACGTATATTAAAAACAGACTTTTACTTTTACCACGCTCAAGATTATTTTCTTTGTTGGGCCGATCCCTTCTGAGTATCCACCTGGGAAGGATTGAAAGCTGGGGACGGCTTCTCTGCTTATTTAGTTAAATCTACACAACTCATTGATAATTGTATCCGGGCATTGGTGGATACAGGAATTCATCTGCCTCCCTCCCCTTCCGTTCGAACGCGTGCGTTAGAAAGATACAGAGATAAGGACTAAAGTCACGTGATGACCCCCCCCCACACCCCTACTGCTTTTCTTTGCCAACGCACGTGTTTAAATGCGAGAAGAGAGCGAAAGGAATATTCCTATACCCGCCAGTGGACGTGGGAGATGATTACTATGACTTTCAGAAGAAAGTACCCTTGTCAAAATGTTTACTGTTTTTGTCCTTTACTTTCAACGAAACTTTCGATTTCGCATGACGTACTTTAAAAGGGGCTTTCTGATTAGTCCTTAAACACTTGTAAACCGCAAAATTGTTGAAAGATTGCCAAGTTTTATAAGAGTAAAAATTTCGACCAGGGTACTTTCTTTTGAAGGTCATTACTGTACATGGAATGCAGTGTTGCCAGATTATGGGTAAAAAGCCGTACTGTCCCGATTTAAATCAATGTAAAGCGTACGGCTTTTTCACCCCAATCTGGCAACACTGATGGAATGGCTTGAGCAGAGAGAGAGACCAGCCAATCACTTTATTCGCTGAAAAAAAAAATTAGACACACTGACCGAGTGAGTGGTTAATTTATCGATGACGTTAGGTCGGAAAACCAACAATTTAGTCACATATTGCCTAAAGACTTTGATTATTTTGCCTGTAAAGAGTGGTCGTGTCGATATCAAATTCTTACTTTCGCCAATGAAAGTGTTTTTTCTGTGTAGATTAGCAAGTTACATAATTTTCGTTCAATCTTTTAATTTCAACGAAGTGTTATGGACAGCAGTGGCGGATCCGAGGGAGGAGGCACGAGAACATGTGCCCCCCCCCACAAACTTCAAGAAAGTCTACCTCGAAAAAGTCTGTGACGCGTTTTCCAATATTTTCACTCTGTATATTTTCATAAGCTTATTGAGATACCACTTGAGAGTTATGACCGTTTTAGTTCAATTAGCGGTTTTTAGTATTTTTTTTTTCTCCAAAATTTGGATTTATTTAAAAGCCATCGTTTCATTTCATTGAGTTAAAACTTTCAAAAATAAACTGCAACGTAATATTGCGTGCTGTTGGAAAATTCGTCCCTCTCCATGTATTAGGGGCTCCCACAAAATGTTGACATTTCAAGATTTGAGCTTTATTAGGTACGTATTTAATGGCACTCTTTAGATCATATGTAAAGTTTCAAGACTTTATTCCCAGGGCCGGAATAATCACCTGGCTGCGACTAGGCTATAGCGTAGGGCGCAAACATTTTCGTCGGCGAAAAATTTTGAGAGGCCGTAATTATTGAGGTGAAAAACACCCCTTAATAAATAGAAAATAAGGATATACTTACGCAATAATAGAAAAATACATAGAAATTCGAAAACTTTAAAGAATTTCAGTAAGGCATTTATTTGTTTTTGTTTCCTTATTTTCATCCTGGGTAAAAGTGTAGGTCACGCTGTTATCTAAGACAACTCACTCCGCTTATTGCATGTCTCTGTATCTACTCCACAGTCTGCACAACTATAAACTCCTCCTGCACATTGAATAGGGACCAAGATTTGATGCTAAACATATGTATACATATATATACCCGTTGCAACTACCACTAGGGAAATTATGAAACGCGTTGAACCAGCACTTTCGCGAGAGAGAAATCGATAGCGTGTGGCGCGAAACAAAAGCCATGACGTCCCCTCCCCCTCCCCCCTTCATTTCTCTTCCTCCATTACCTTGGTGCCTCTGGAACGAAATCTTCACAACTTTTCTTGCAAGGCGTGCGACAACCAGTGATAGGTTTCGAACATGCATGAACTTATACTTTTATAGCTTGATGTATCGACACGTGACTCCGTGTTGAGTGCGTGAAGTAAATGTACTGGAACAGAAAAATCGTATCTTATTCCTCCAAAGTGCTTCCAAATAAGGAACTTATCGACCTTTCAAAGTATGAACGAAGAGTGGTGATGGTTATTTAAAACCCGCCGTTACTTGCGAGGGGTCGAAAACAACCCACCCCAGAGACAGCGGTGTAAACTTGAGATTTTTACTGGGGGGAGGGACTACCTCTGTGTAGATGTTACACAAAAGAAAGGCACGAATTTCGGTTCACCGGCCAAAATTTGGATCAATTCTATTCATGGGACACAATCAGATTGTTTCAACGACACGTTCTACTTTTTTCTGTATATGGTGGTGAGGGGGTAACCCTCAGTACGAGGGGGATCCGGGAGTCCTTCAGCGGGAAAATTTGAAAAATTCTGGTTCTCTTAGAATATATTTTAAGAATAAAAAATAATTCAGAATTTAAAAAAAGATTGTTTTTATAGTAATGACATATTTACGAAAGTTAATAATGGATTATATTTTTAAGGTGAATGATGGGTTCAGGAAAATTCAGAATTCAATCTGTTGATTCAGACAAACCTTGGACTCTTTGCATGAAATTTGGAGACAATCTCTAGAAAAAATGGCGCTGAGATCAAAAGTGGGGTCAGAATTTGTCTCTAGATTCGTGGAAAGAAAATTCGGATAGAACACAGATTTCCAAGAAAATTTTCGAAACAATAGAGTTAGCGTCAGCTGTTGAACAAAAGACAGTCCGAGGACGGCTCATTCAAACTCGTCTCTGAAGGAACTGACAATGAAAAACCCTTTTGAATTTATTTCATACCTTTCTTATGCAGGAATATGTATCCGTTTGGTATGAAAAATGTCAATTTATAATTCATCATTTCAATGATATTTTTTTGACGTTAGCAACTGTCCTATTACCCTGACAACTCCCTTACACGCAAACGTCAAATTTCCAAGTCGGAATACATATTGATCTGATTTCGAACAGACAGCTCGAAATTTCTTGAGCGCAAAACCTTCATAAAATCCTCAGTTCAGTATCAAACATAGCTCGGTTTTTCGCTTTTCTTTTTCGCTTTTATTCTTCCTCAAAAATTGAAAGGAGTCATGCAGAGGCAGATGGGAAGGGGGTGGGTGAAGAGAGGAGGTAAAGATAGAGAGGTGAATGCACTGATCAAGAATTTAATTAATTCTGCGAACTTGAACCGCCCTCCCCCTCCCACCCTGTTCACCCATGAACCACCACGCTCCACTATCCTTTAATTCCAATTCGAAATGCACTTCCTTATTTCCTTTTTTTTTTTTTTCTTCTTCCATTTTTTAATTATCATAAATCCGTTCGCTCGTTAGCCTTTGTTCTCGAGCTCCCCTCTCTATGTGAAAGTGGTGGGTGATCTCTTCCACTATATATACCTCAAACCTCTCTCATCCTTCTTAACTTTCATCATGCATGTGCCTTTGCTTCAGATTTTAATTGAGCTTCTCCATAGCGTAAAATCCGATTTCAGCTAGATTTTTAGCTTAATCCAAGCGAATCTAAAAAGCCTCGTTTAGATGTAGTATGGTTCATATATCTATGTAGCCTAAAAACCGTGGAGGTTAAAAGTGACTGACAGGATTATGTTATTCTTCATAATATGGATAGTACAATATTTTTGTTCTCTGTGATGTGTGTTATGCTCTATTGAGTCGAAAAGTGGAATCAAAAATGCCTTCGTTTTCATACCCTTTCGGACTCTTGAAGCCATGATGATGAATAGATAACATAGGTTTTATAATTTAACCCATTGCCTTAAAGCGATATAGACGTCGTCACGTCCAGATTTTGAATACCGATCTGCCGATTTAATTAAAATTTAATTATCTCCAGTTTAAATTGTTTAAAATGTATTCTGCTATGATGGAATTATTCCGTGCAGGCGTACAACCCAAACATGGTATTTGAACTGCAAGTCATTCAAACAAACAAAATTATTTACCCCTTTTTTAATCTTTCTTTTAAAACAAGCCAAAATTCATTTTTTTTTTCTAAGGGATATGACCTCATTCATGTTTTTTTTTTTTTTTTTTTTTTTTTTTTTTTTTTTTCCAATTAATTTTTAATACAGAAACGTAAAAAGCACAATCAATGAGCTTTGTCGATATCTTTTCATTTTTTTTCTAAGATTTTTTTAAGCAAAAAGGGAGCGGGGGAGTACGGGGACCCCAATCAATACTTTACAGGTTTATAAATCCATAACCTTATTTGAAAAAAGTGTGAAAATTGATGACTGCATGAAACATACGCTCATTGACGCAAACCTTTCCGTGTAATAACATCATATTGTGAAGTACAATCTTTTATCGCAAAGAAGAACAGGCCGAGGGGCTAATTCCACTAATTTGGACGAGACGAGATGGCGAGATACAATAAATCCCATTGGTTTAAATGGCGTCACGTGACACATTCTAAGTCGGAGTCATTCGTCAAAAGCAATCGACTCTAGAACGACTTCAAATCTGTGACGTGACGCCGTTTAAACCAATGGGATTGATCGGTTACCGGTTATCTCGTTCCATCTCGTCATGAGTGGATCCAGCAATTTGACAACCATGCATTCTTCCAATTTGAAAATATGAAAAGAATCGATTCTTGAGGGGGCCACAGCCCTTTAACTAATCGATTGTTTCTTACAAATGGGAAGGATGCACAGTTGCCAGATTGCTGGATCCGCCTTTGCATCTCGTCCAAAAGAGAGGAACCACTCCCCCAAGGGTCCGCACAGACCCCCCTTAGCGATATGAAGGTTAAGTAAACGGTGGTCCTGCCTTATAATACGGGTCTCAGCACAAACCGCTGGTAGCGTGAGCAAGAAAGGACACTGTGCACGTAGTACATTTTGTGCGCATTTGTGCAGTGTGCAAGGCGGGCCTAATTGAAAGTGCCATTCCGATGAATTAGCATTTGAGCCGACGGCCGAGACATCAAATGCTTCGCAAAAGTGGCTTAGAAATGAACACAAAGGTCGCTTTGTGCTCCGTCGACCGCAATACGCAGCTGGCCAATTACCTACCAGGCCCAAGGAATTAACATACATTTTAACGAGTCTGTCGAACAGTGGATTCAAACTCTCAGCTACAGACAAATAATAAGAAACAAGGAAATTAAATGAAATAGTAAACGGAAACTTAGAGGATTTGTGCGTTGCGATTTTTGGTGATTGTTGCTCACTCGATTCGTCAAAAGTTGCAGTTCTAATGCAGTAGCGATTTGAGCAATGGGGCTATTCCACACTTTTGCTATATGCGATTTAATAGTCGATTATGGCGTAAAAACCTCAAAAAATAACGATGGCGGCACTGAAAACTTCCAAAATCCACTCCTAAACTCAATAAACGCAGTTATTTGGGGGAGCGTAATGGTGGCCGAAGGCACTAACAATGGGAGATTCCCATCTAACAATTCTGAAACTCCATCAAGAAGTGACCAATAAGAGACTACTTTCATTTGACACCGGTGTTACTTGGTGTTGCGGTACCATTCATCGGATGTGGATCATCACTCTGATGACTAATTACTCTGTGAATCATCCTTGTCAGCATAGAAAGAGTGACGAAATTAAGATAGGAATCTCCCATTGTTAGTGCCTTCGGCCACCATTACGCTCGCGCAAATAACTGCTTTCATTGAGTTTAGGGGTGGATTTTGGAAGTTTTTAGTGCCGCCATCGTTATTTTTTGAGGTTTTTACGCCATAATCGACTATTAAATCGCTTATAGCAAAAAGGTGCAATAGCCCCATTTGGCAACAACCAATGGGTTTGTTGCAAAATTTAACTTAGTGTTAATCCTATGTAAAATCGCCTGGAAAGTCCATTGGTGGCATCAGAAAGTCTTAAAATGCAATAATAAACTCACTAGAGGCGTTTAATGAAATCCAAGATGGCGGATAAATATTGAACAATCTGTATACATGCACCGTGAACATCCAAGGATGGCCAACTTTGACAACTTCACTGGTTGTTATGTGTTTGTTTACGTTGTGATTGGTTGTGATCGATATTCTGAGGTTGGCTATCCTTGGGTGTTCGCGGTGCATGCATACAGATTGCTCGATATTTCTCTGACATCTTGGATTTCATTAAACGCCTCTTGTGAGTTTATTATCAAATTTTATGACTTTATGATGCCACCAATGGACTTTTCAGTCCATTTTACATTAGATTATGCACTCTTAATCGTTGTAGCAAAAGTTTGCAACAGACCCATTCTATATATTTAAATCTACCGTACGCTGGGGTTACTTTGCACTCAGGGAGTTACTTTGCAGTCATAAACCTTACCTCACAAATGATGAGCTAGAGCTTGTTTGGTTCATATTTTTTTGTACTCAGTGACGAGCCAGTAATGAAAACTGGCCTTCTTATTTGAAGATTTTTCTTCATTCAAGACATCGCTGGCTACTATCATTGTGTGGTTTTTTTTTTTTAGTTTCACTCATTGTCAGGTAAGTGATCGAAGATGAGATTCTCTCATTGAGGCCAGGTTGAATTAAAAATGACCAGTTTTTGTATTTGATACCGATGAGAAGTTTTCCTATCTTTTTGGCCCAATCAGATGATTTTTACACTCTGTATTATTTTCGTCTGAGGTGATTTCTTCAGCCACCAACATTACCAACAAGTCTGTATCTCTCAAGAGGCGTGGGCGACAACAATTGCCTTCAGCTGTTTTATTCTTGAAAAAACAGGTTTTGACGCTCTTTTGATAAAAGTGTGGGTGGCGCGGGCGTAGTGACATTATTTCATCCGCTGTGAGTTCGATCATTTTTAAGTGGGTTCAAAGGGGCGAAACCTTACGTTGCTGAACCGAAGGCGGTTACAACAATCTTGCAACTTTAAGTCCTTTACATTTAAATGCATGAGAAACAATCGATTAGTAAAAGGGCCTTGGCCAAGGTTATACTCGTAGATTAAAGAGGTATGCTCATCTGACTTCACTCCACAAATTCAGTGGCGCGCAGTTCAAAATCACTGCAGGCAAGATGACCGACAAGAGCAGAGAACGTATTCTTTTTGCAGAAAACATTGAGCTGCCCTCTGCAGGAAAGCAGAAAACAACCTAATGTTTTCTGCAAAGATTATACGTTTTCTGCTTTTGTCGGGCATCTTGCCTGCAGTGATTTTGAACTGCGCGCCACTGAATTTGTGGCGTGAAGTCAGATGAGCATACTTCTTTAATCTATAACCTTGGGCCTTGGCCCCCTCAAGAATCGATGGTTTCTCATAATTTCAAATACGATGAATTGTTGGATCCGCTCTTGTGCTGAACTGCACGCTTTGCTACTATGAGAGTGATTCTCAAGATTACTCCATGCTAGTGCACTGGCAGATTTAGGAACTTGTTTTTCTCTATCTGTGGCCAATTGAACGTATTAGTTAGAAAAGGATAGAGTACGTATATAAGAGATAGTATGGCGGTCTGCGATCATGGAGCTCTTAGGGCCCAATTTCAAGATGGCGGCGGTCGTGTTGTTTGAGGTTATGTTACATTGTTGATGAGAGCGGTTTCGGTGAACGGTGGGTTTGATGATTGTTTCCCGCTAGAAAATGTTCAACGGTTACTTCGGTTTCACGATCGCCCCGGTAGCCCGGTCGGTCATCTTGAAATTGGGCCCTAAGGCCTAAGAGCTCTTTGAACGACTAAAACGTCGCAGCCAATCAGCGTAAGATTCACAGACTGCTATATTCTCTCTTATTTAGGTACTGTAGAAAAGGATAGAATTAAAAGGGGACAAAAGTCATGTGACTGCTCCAAATCTGTCCTTCTCCAACTCACGCGTTCTAATGGGAGAAGAAAGAGAAGAATATATAGATTCCTGGATCCGCCAATGACTTGAAACTTTGCATTAGCTGCCCCACGGTGCGACTTCATCCCTTTCCAGTGTCCCTATACCTTGATCCGCATCGTGCTTATTAGAGTCTTGTTGTCTTACCCTCTTACGACCCTTAAAACGTAGTAATGAATGGTTGAGTCGATAGCGTGAGAGCGATTGCTACAGTTGTATCAAAAGTCGCCAATTGGGTAAGGAGCTTTTTGAATCTCTTTTGATGAAAGTCGAACACCAATGAGGACCTAGCCGGAAAAAAGGCTTACAGGAGATCGAATGGGTTCTTTTCTTAAAATTGGTATGTAAATGGAAAGGGCAGTTGGTTGCAAGGGTCTGAAATTGTGTGATTTTGATAAAGAACATGATAGTACTTGCTGAATTGAAACATCGATGGGAAAAAATGCATTATGAGAGGCTGGGAATATTTAATTAGATCGCTGACGTCAATAGTAGGCTCTTAAAATGATATTTGTCTTTCAGTTTTCTTCAAATAAAAATGTTTGGCCATCATCAAGTTTTCAAAAATAATCTCTATTTTTCAGCTGAAAACTATAGCTGTCCGAAAACTAAAAAAAGCGCTCCTGACTACGCAGTACTAAAAGTTACGTAGCATGAGAACTATTTAAAAATTTGACAATTCGTAAAAACGAGCTTCCTAAAAAAGTATTCCCTAACGGCACACTCAATCTAGGTTTAGTTTCAATCCAGCTACTCGAAGGATTGAAAAACCGACGATTGCCAATCTGATTTTAATCCGATTTCAAGACTGGTTTACAAGCGGCACGGGGATGAGCAGCTCCAATATCCGGATTGGAATCGGCTTGAACAAGGATAAACACGGACTCGTCAAACCTATGAGAACCCGTTTTCAATCAGTATCAAACCTAGATTGACAGTCGGATAATCACCAGGTGTACAAGCTTCGTGAAAGACGGATCGGAAACGAATGTAAATCCGATTCAAACTGCATACTGGACCCTGCCACAAATTGGATCCGAACCGGTTTCAAGCCAGTTCTCTGAACATGGTTCAAGATGGATTTTAGAAACTCATAAAAAAGGACTTCAAAACGGTTTCAAACTTGCTACAAGAAGCTTCATCAACCTAGTTTCAAGTGAGCTTTCAGCCGATTTCTTAATCGTCCAGTCGGTTGGCTGGTTTAGTGCTTCGTCTTGAAACTCGATTGAAACCGAATTAATCGAAGGACTTGCAACCGATAGGAATCTGTTTCCAACAAGGATCAAACCTAGCTAATCAATCGGATAGACGTCAGGTTCAAAAGTTCCATAAAAGACAAATCAGGGACGGGTTAAAAATCGACTCGTTCCGCATACTACATCCTAATAGAAATGAAATCCGATCCAACTTCATGCCAGCCTTGTGAACCGAATTCAAGTCGGATTCAACCCGTTGTAAAGACGGTTTGAGTTTGGGTCGGATCACGTTCGTCAATTTTTTTTGCGGACATGTAAGCCATTTCAAGCCGTCTACAATTCGCATTCAATCCGGTTTGAATAACTGTTTTGAAACCGGATTTGAAAGTAGAGTTGTTGATCCGTTTAAACCCGTGTTTAACCCATTGATAAAATAAGTTTGAATATGGTTTTAAATTAGTTTGAAGTAGGGTTTATAACCCTCCATGAAATCAGTTTGAATCAAGGTGAAATCTAGCTATCCAATTTTTTGTGCGGACATGTAAGCCATTTCAAATCGTCTACAATTCGCATTCAATCTAGATTGAATAACCTGGTTTGAAACCGGATAGGGAAGCGGAGTTAACTTAGTTCACGGCTTCCGCCGAGAGAGTGCTCCACCATATTTTTGCGAAACGTTACTCGCGTTTACTTGGCCCCGAGCTGCGAACGACCTCTCCACTGAAACTTGGTACAGTTGGGACATCTCCATCAGTACTTCTTGGTATTGGATTTACCCTAGGCCCACGTAGAGTGCCTGAAAATTGAGTTTGTGAGTCTAACCTAAACATTAACTCAAGCTTGAGTCTATAACTTTCTATCAGTTTGAAGTTGGTCTAGTACAGTTCATTAAGAACTTGGCTGCCATCTGGATTCAATCTGGTTATTCAAGTTTAGATACGATCTTGTGAGTCATTCAAGTCGCTTAGCTGCACTTTGCATTCAATCCGGCTTGAGTAACCAGTTATAAAACCGGATGGGGACGAAGCCGACGAAGCTTAGTTCTTGATCCGAAATATACCCATGTTGAACCCACTGATGAAACAAGGTTGAAAACAGCTTTAAATCAGCTGAAAGTAGGGTATATAATCCTCTTCAAAATCAGTTTGATTTCGGGTTAAATCCGGCTGTTCTATTTTTAGTGCGGACATGTAAGCCATTTCAAGCCGTCAATAATTCGCATTTAGTCTGGGTTGAATAATCTAGTTTGAATCCGGTTAGGAATTTGGGGTTTAAAACTGGCGTAACCCTGATTGAACCCCATTAATGATTCAAGTTGAAAAGCGTCTTTAAATCAGCTTGAAAGGGATTCACATAATCAACGGCTAAGATTGCTTAAATTCGAATCAAATCTAGTTAGTCAATTTTTTTTGCGGACATGTAAGCCATTTCAAACTATCTATAATTCGCATTCAACCCTGCTTTGATAATCTCGTTTGAATCCGGTTCGGAATCGGTGGTTTAAAATTGGGAATAACCCTGATTGAATCCCATTTTTGAAACAAGGTGAAAAACGTTTTTGAACCAGTTTGAATAGGGGTCTATGATGCGTGGCGAAGATAGCTAGAATCCTGGTCAAATCTAGTTAGTCAATTTTTTTTGCGGACATGTAAGCCATTTCAAACTGTATATAATCCGGCTTAAATCCAGCTTGTGTTAATCGGGTTTGAAACCGGATTGCAAAACTGGATTCAAATCGGTTGACTGGTTTGCCAAACCGAATTGAATCCGGTTTCAACCTCGAAATGTGCCGTTAGGGTCAGAGGCGGACTGGCCCACCGGGACACCGGGAAATTTCCCGGTGGGCCGCGGTCCTTAAGGGCCGGTTGGATCGTGAGAGGGAAAAGAATAAGAAAAAAAGAGAAAAAAAGGAAGAAAGAAAGGAAGAAAAAAGGAAAAAAGAAGAGAGAGAGGAAGAAAATAGACGGAAAAAACCAGAGACAAAGATAAAAGTGAGGCCGGGCATGTATTTGTACTTGGTAAATTTGGGCTTCGGGCCAGTCATTCGATTTTTTAGGGCCGGCCGGGCCGATCATTCGAATAGAGCCGGACCGGGCCGATCATTCATTCGATTTTTTTAGGGCCGGGCTGGGCCGATCACTCGATACGTCAGGGCCGGGCCGGGCCGGTTACTCAATACGTTTTGGACGGGCCGGGCCGGGCCAGGCCGGGCCAGGCCTGTCATTCGATAAATTCGGGTCGGGCCGGGGCGGGCCATTCAATTCGTTTCATGTGGATCTGACCGGGCCGGGCCGATCATTCGCTTCATTAGGGCTGGAACGAAAGCAGAGAGGAAATATTTCAGAATGTTTAGGTAGCCCTGAAAAGGACTTTTCTTTTTTTTCCTTTTTTTATATTTAAGGAGGTATTTTGATGCACGTTTGTTTCCTCGGCTTGATGACGATGACGGTGCACGAAGGCGTGACTCTTATCGTCATCAAGTCGAAAATTCTTCTTGCTAAAATTACACCTAAAACAAGACAAATAAAAAAACAAAACAAAAAACAAAAAACAAAAATCCAAAAAATAAACAAACAAAAAACAAAAAATTATAATGGGGGCTTTTCTATTGTCACTAAGATAAAATGGCAGTCTCTACCCTTCAAAAACGCAGAGAGTCAGCGATCATATAATAATGAAATTGATGGCTCAAACATGCTTCAGATTGTTGTTTTTGACTGTGAAAATACCAAAATTTCCTGGGGGGGGGGGGGGGAAAACCCCCCCCCCCCCCAAAACCTCCCCTAGGTTAGGTTAGGTTCGGTTTTCTATCGTCACTAAGAAAAAATTGCAGTCTCTACCCTGCAAAAACGCAGAGAGTCAGCGATCATATAATAATGAAATTGATGGCTCAAACATGCTTCAGATTGTTGATTTTGACTGTGAAAATACCAAAATTTTCTCGGGGGCCAACCCCCCCCAAACCCCCTAGGTTAGGTTAGGTTCGGTTTTCTATCGTCACTAAGATAAAATTGCAGTCTCTACCATGCAAAAACGCAGAGAGTCAGCGATCATATAATAATGAAATTGATGGCTCAAACATGCTTCAGATTGTTGATTTTGACTGTGAAAATACCAAAATTTTCTGGGGGGCCAACCCCCCCCCCAAACCCCCCTAGGTTAGGTTAGGTTCGGTTTTCTATCGTCAGTAAGATAAAATTGCAGTCTCTACCCTGCAAAAACGCAGAGAGTCAGCGATCATATAATAATGAAATTGATGGCTCAAACATGCTTCAGATTGTTGTTTTTGACTGTGAAAATACCAAAATTTCCTCGGGGGGGGGGGGGGCAAACCCCCCCCCCCAAACCTCCCCTTGGTTAGGTTAGGTTCGGTTTTCTATCGTCACTAAGATAAAATGGCAGTCTCTACCCTGCAAAAACGCAGAGAGTCAGCGATCATATAATAATGAAATTGATGGCCCAAACATGCTTCAGATTGTTGTTTTTGACTGTGAAAATACCAAAATTTTCTCGGGGGGCAGACCCCCCCAAACCCCCCTAGGTGGGGGTCGGTCATATGGGCCGGTCAAAAGTTGGTTTCCCGGTCCGAATTTGGGGGCCAGTCCGCCTCTGGTTAGGGTTACCATTCATTTGAGAGAATTTTCAGCTCTCTAGCTGGCCTCGTTCGTCTGCAATCTTAAAAGTCCGGTTACTTTTGCGACAGACCTCGTATCTCGCTAATGTTACAACCCGTATGTTCAAATGTGCATGTGTCTTTCCCTTATCTCTTTCTACAAAATCTTATCATATAAAGAGGAAGTCCCCACAAGGAAAAGAGAGAAAATCACCAATTTCATTTGAAAGCTATTACCTCTGATAAGGAAAAGCTGAAATAAAATGAGATATTGCATGTATGGCGATGACATTAACACGATTGACTTTTGATTTTTTACACGATCGGTTTTTGATATTGATTAATTTAATTCACGATTTTTTTTTTTTTTTGTTAACAGTACATTGTTACGCATTGGTACCTGTAATGACATGGTTTCCAAATTTGTTGGGAAATTTATTAGATTTGACATTAAGGTATACACCCCAGTACCCGGCACCAATAATGAATTTTTGCACATGAAAAATCTTATAAAATCACCGCTGCACCCCTCGGCATTTGGGTTTTGCAAGATGTACGGAATCCAATTTGGCAACTGTGGATTCTTCCCATTTGAATGTATGAGAAACAATCGATTCTTTAGGAGGCCATGGCCCAATTTCTAATCGATTGTTTCTCATACATTCAAATGGGAAGAATCCACAGTTGCCACATTGCTAGCTCCGCCCATGGGAATCCGTAAGTCTCAAGCATATGCATTTTTATGAACTTTTCAGGTCAGAATCACCAAATCGGCAATATTTCAGACGGATACTAGGGATTTTGAATTTTTTCAGTTTTACCATCTTAGCCAACTCAAAAACTAATTTTTCTCTTCGCTAGGTGCTACCAATAATCAATACAGAGAGTTGGTAAAATTTCCTTTCCAACTACTTATCTATAGAAACAAACAGAAATGAAATTCGACGCAAAATAAAGGTAAAAATCCTTATTTTCACTCCGGGTTCTAAGCCAAGTTGCTTGCAAAACGGACAAACACTTTTGAGGCGGGAGATTAGGAAATTAAACATAAAATTTCTAACCAAATAAAATACAAAAATAACAAAACTTTTACTGATTAGTGCTGCACTTCATGTCTAATTATCATATTTAAATCGCGAGCCGGCTACATTGCCTACATTATTTATTTCCCACTGATATGTAAATAGTGCCGGATACTGGAGTCAATTTCGGGGGTACCGAGTACTGAGTTCTTTACCTTAGTTGGTTTAAATACACGCCAACATGTGGCAGCACTGTCAACCGCCCAACTTTGACCTCGCGCGCGTCAGCTGCAGCGGGGTGATTAGGAATTATCGTTCGAATTGCAGTCGGATCGAGTCTGGAATCGCAAGCATTACAACCTCATGGGTGACGTCATGCTGTTCGAAAAGGTTCCCATGACAATCGAATAGAAACACTTCTATGTCTATAACGAGGATCCAATAAGTGTATGGCTTTCGGATCCTCATATCGTGTTTTTGATACGCCCGATCCAGAAAAGTTGACCACTGCGGGACTGGACAGCCATGGAACGCACTGGTGGATCCAGCAAATTTCCTTTCTCTCTCTTTTCCCGCAAGGACACATGTGTTAGAAAAAGATAGAAAAGAGTGCGAAAATCTAGTGACTGCACCTTGGCCTAGGCTGTCATTTTCTGACACACACGTTCTAATCGGAGAAGAGAGAGTAGGACAGATTTCTGAAACCGCCGATGAAAGAACGGTTTGAACCGTTGTCTTATCCCTGAAATGGACTACACAATTTGGACTTTCCTTCGAAATGGCAATAGGGTAGTATAGACATGCGAGAACATGGACCAATATTACTTCCTACTATAACCCTTGAGGGCGATCGACTCCATTTGCAATGCTGAATGGATAGAGGGGTCACAAGGTGGGTTTTGGCGACATCAACTTTTTGCCAGTGTTTCATATATAGCCATCCACTCCAAAACAGAAAGTTTGGAACTTAATAAGTGGCGACATTTAGAACATTGAAAGGTCCCTAATTTTCGCCAGGAATATTGTTTACCTTTTCACCACTAGTTACTGCCGATCCCTGATTCCTCGTTCAAGGTAGTTTAACATCCCTACTCTGCTGTTTTGATTTTGCATAAGTCAAAAATTGAAGGCGCTGAACGAAATGTCAATTCGCAAATTTCAACAACTTTGGGGAAGTATCTGTAAATAAGAAATTTTCATGTTGTGAAACAGACCCACGGCAAAAAAACAAAACAAAAACAAAAAAAACATATACTACTCAAAAAGGTTCAAAAAGGGTTCGAAACGAATTTTCCAGATGGAGATCATTCAAACAAGGGGCAGAATTCACATACGCAGATCGACCATCACTCCTTTAACTTGACGACGATATAATGCGAGCGAATCCCCGCTCTGCCTGTAATTTGTAGCAAGCCATTTCCATGAGCCGAAATAGTTTCGGTCACGAAACTCTAAAACGTTTCTTAGGCGTCTTTTTTCTTCTTTTTTTCTTAGAGCCAAAACCTGCTGAAATGGTTGTGAGACGACGTACAGTGGAGCAATTTAATAGAATAGGCAGGACATTGCTTGGTGACTTTAAATGCGTAAATCTTCGTTAAATACTCAACATAGAAGTTTGAAAGTGGTTTTATTGGTTGTATTGTAAAATTTCCTACAGGCATCACCCATTATAGTCTATTTTTCGACGGTAAAAACATTCAAATTCGCAATTGTAGTAAAATATTTAATGTCCAACACAGTGGTGAAGCGTGCAATTTGGCAAAGATGTAATGTGTCCATTTAAACCCACGAAAAAGGTCGAATGCGAAGGTGTTCTCCGAATACCCGATTGTTCGATCTTTTTCATGGGTTTAAATGGACACATACAACGTTGTCAAATTGCATGCTACGCCACTGCTCCAACACTTCCCATTGACTCACTCCACTGTGAGACTCAGCGAGCAGCCAGTAATTTTTCGGTGAAATCCTTTATTCGTTGTGCGCCGGCTATTAACTCAACTCCGCCTTTAAAACTTTTTTGACCTTACTGGCGGATCCAGAAAAATCGCCTTTCTCTCTCTTTCGCCATACGTACGCATGTGTTAGAGAAGGATATAAACGGGGGCGTAAATCTCGTGACTGTCCCTAATCTATCCTTTTCTGACACACGCGTTCTAATGGGAGACGAGAGAGAGAGACGGATACCTGGATCCAACAATGTTCGCCCCACCTTTTTACGAGCCCACCATCTTCATCAAAGCTCTGATAAATTATCAGCCCAAGTGTCACTGCCGCTTGCTTTTCGTTCCTAAGCGTTTTAAAAGACCTCCAGCTAACTTTAGCTTCAAGTAACACTTGAATCTCTTCAGCTACGGCAAGAAGCGCATTAGGTCTTGCTAAGTATCTCAGAGAATGTCATATTCAGCCCAAAAGATACTTATTACTTTTTACCACCCTGGTGAAAAAAAAAAAGTACAAGTACAGGTTGACATAATTGATTACCGACTCTGTACAGCGCAGCGGAGCCTGAAAAGAAAAGATAATCAAAAGCATGATAATATGTGGACCAATGTAAGAGTATAGAGCGATTACGAGGATTCTAGTGTTGGTACCATAATTCTTAAAAAATTTTAGGACATTCTAGTTCTATAACCATATTCTCGTATTAACACCAGAATTTTCTTGTCACAATACCAGACTATCTGGGGATAACATATCTATATGTTGGACATTAAGCACTTCCGACAATCTTCGGCAACTATATCACTAGAATTCAGGAATAATTTTTTCACCGCACCTATAGACATGTAATGGATCTTCATGAATCTGTATGTCACTATAGGGGATCCAAAAAAATGTATTTCTCTCTCTCCTCTCTCTCTCTCCTCTCTCTCTCCTCTCTCTCTCTCTCTCTCTCTCTCTCTCTCTCTCTCTCTCTCTCTCTCTCTCTCTCTCTCTCTCTCTCTCTCTCTCTCTCTCTCCTCAATATAAAACAAATATGTTGGAAAAGGATTGAAGATGAGGAGGCCAAAATCAAGTGACTGAAACTTATCTGTTCTTTTCTAACACACGCATTCTAATGAGGAAATAGAGAGACGGGTTAAAAATTCCTGGATTCGCTAGTGCTGTATGTAAGAGCATTTATGAATTCTCGAAGGTTTAAAAAAAACAAAAAATGAAAGTTTTCACGAATAGATTTTTGTTAAAATGAGCTGAAACCATATAAACAATTTTTCTGGTGACATATTTCCGCACTTTAAAATTTGAAATTTGAATGGAAAAAAACTATTCCGGTCCAATTTTACAAACTAATTTGTGAGATAGTAGTGCTACCAGCGCAATAATCAAAGATCGTCAAAAATTCGCCAAAAATCAGAAAGTAAAGTTCTCATTCCTTTAACATTGATGAACTTCCAAGATCTATTTTAAGCATAGAGAACACTTTCAACAAGTAGCTTAAACATAAAAATATCACCCGAAAGTTTTAAGCTAAGCTTTAAAGATCAAAAAGAATGATTTTTGATTACTTTTTTTCACCGATATTTTGTCTCTTATTTTCGATCTAAGAAAATAGAGCAGCGGTTTTTTTTTTCTGACGTGTATACATATCAATTGAATCTCACATCATCTGTTGTAAGAGTTTGCAACAGCTCCAATAAACGGAGAAAAACTGCTGCAAAATAAATCAAAATAGGCCAAAGAAAGTATTGAAACTACATTGATTTATTGATATCGTGAGCCCTAGAAAACAGATGACGCATTTTGCGGTCGGGAATACTGCTTCAAGCTCCCCAAAAAACCTGCCTTGTCGGGAAACTAAGTTTACGCAAGAATTCATAAGAGGCTATTCCGGAATTCGGAACCGGAGCCAGAAATTAATAATCACTTATTAATTGGGTGTACTCAGCTTCATTTAGCTTCGGACAGCAAAATCCTCACGAACGGGGATTGGGGGGGGGGGGGGGGGGGGGGGGGAGAGAATAAGAGGCAGTATTGCCAGACTTTGCTGAAAAAGTCATCACAGTAAAACTTGTGGCGGCCTATCAAGGTCGCCTACATTGTCTCGCACCTGATTGGGCGCACTAATTAGCCTGGAAATTTATAAATACACCGTGATCTTCCGTGATACTTCTCCTACAGATAGTGCACAATTTAGTCTATTGTTGGGGGGGGGGAGGATAAAGCCTTTCAAGCCCCCCCCCCCCGCCCGCAAATTTGTTACTGGAACGTCCTGTAGTTCCAATAATCTTATCGTTACTATACCGTCCATAACTTTGGCACCGGCTTTTTCCTGTTGATTCAACCGTTTTTTTTTTTTTTTTTTTTTTTTTTTTTTTTTTTTCTCATATGCAAATACGGGAAATTTATATTTCTCTACGTGTGTCTAACTCTGCTCTTCGCCCACGTCCTTGTGGGTTTCTCCGAAAGACCCAATGTTAATTTTACCAACCAAACCTTCAAAAACCTTTAGTTTTGAGTTATCTTCCCTTGTGGGTTGAAAAAAAGTACCCATAAGGTTTGTTTGGGGAGAAAGATGGTCCCCACTAGGACGGGGTGTCCTACCCCTCTCTCTCAATCTCTCTTCCTCTCTCTCTTTCCCTCTCTCTCCTTCCCCCCCCTCTCTCCCTCCTCCATCTCTCTCACTCCCTCTCTCTCCCGCTCTCTCCCTCTCTCCTCACTCCCTCCCTCTCTCTCTCCTCCCTCTCTCCCCCCCTCAATCTCTCCCCTCCTCCTCTCTCTCTCCTCTCTCTCTCTCTCTCCTCTCTCTCTATCTTTCTCCCTCCTCCCTCTCTCTCCTTCTCCCCCTCTCTCCCTCACTCCCTCTCCTCACTCCCTCCCCTCTCCCGCTCTCTCCCTCTCTCCCTCACTCCCTCTCTCTCTCTCTCCCTCTCTCCCCCCCCCTCTCCCCCCTCTCTCTCTCTCTCTCTCTCTCTCTCTCTCTCTCTCTCTCTCTCTCTCTCTCTCTCTCTCTCTCTATCTTTCTCCCTCTCTCCCTCTCTCCCCTCCCTCCCTCTCCCTCTTCCCCTCACTCACTCTCCAAACACAGGTGTTATGGGAAAAATTAAGCAAATAGGACCATCCCGTTATACTTTCTCCCCTAACTCCGTCCTTTCCTATAGCACGTGTTCAAATGACCAGGAAGTGTGACAGATGAATTAAAAATACCTGCATCTGCCTATGGTAAATGATGGTGATTTTTTTGCATAATCTGGCAACCACGGTACGAGAAAGGCCCGTTTTAATCATGCTGTGATATTGGTCGCTCGTCGACGCGGTGAAATAGGGGGGGGGGGAGGTGAAAGTGGTGGATAGTGATTTCATTGGCCGGCCACGAAACGCCGGAAACGGAGTATCACCGGAAATGCGGCGTCGAATCGTTCGGAGGGATTCATTATTCCATATTGTGTGAGTGTGTGTGGTCTGATGACCAAACGTCGGCTCTCCACCCTTTACTATACAGTATACACATACAACGGGATTGGTGCTGTGAATTCGCGAACCTATTTTTTGGAGCGGAGCAAACACGGCCCGCCGCGCCGCGCCGTGCGGCGCTGGGACCGCAAGGATCACTTGGACAGTGACGGAAATTTACGAAACGGTTTCCTGGGTTGAAAAAAAAAAGAAAGAAAAACAAATTAAAACTGGTTGGGTTCTTGCTACGAAGCAAATTTTATTAAGTAGTTTTTTATTATTATCAATAGTCCAGTAGTTGACCGAAATTTTATTATTTCGGTTACTTAGAAGTGGGCGGAGCCAAGCAATGCACGGGCATGTACGATACCGTAACAAAAAGTGCACCGAAAAAAAAGTGCTAAATTGAACTAATTTATACTTAAACGTATGGACACCACGATAAAACTGTTAGTCTGACTATTCAATTTAGTTCAAATAACTCCGTGTCGTGTGAATTGAACTAAGTATTTTTCAACTATTTTAAACAGTTATATTAACAGTTTTTTAGTGGTGTCCATACTTTTAACTGATTCCGCGTTTTAGGCGCACCGTAGGTACTACGTGCGCCTATTGAAATCGGTCAGCTACTCAATAGAGTATACTACGCCCCCTTGTGGTCAAATGGCAAAATGAGCTTTTTTGATGTCGTGATTTTTAGGTTGTTTCCTGTTTTTTTTAATGCCAATTTCATTTGAAAAGTTAATGTTTTCCCAATCACGACTGAATTTCGAGTGTGTTGGAAGTAATTAGATGTTCATTGATTCACGTTTTCTTAAAGTTATTCTACTTCAAAAATTTTTACTAACCCCACTTTCTGATTAGTGATGATTTCAAATTGTCCCGGTATTTATTCTAGGTGATCAAGTGAATCAATCATTTGCCGTTCTGAGTGATTGTTTTTTTTTTCATGTAAATGTAATTATTATAATTAATTATAGCGTTTGGTCAAACGCAAAACGGAGAGTCCAAGCAGCAAGACTTTCACTATCTCAATGCTCAGAATTCTTATTTATTTTTGGTTTGAACTGATGACTGTTCAGTGTTCACTTTTAATATTTAAATATTTTTAACGCTAATGATCAGAATTAGAGACTGATTAGGTGTTTTGAGGTTGATCAGTCATGCCTAAAAGTTTCGCACTTAGACTTTTGTAGTAAATTGAGTTTGAGCCTCACAATTTGGTTAAAAGGAAGTTAGCGTCTTTTATGCTGAAATATGAGTCAGCGATCCATTTCTTTCTGAAAATTGTGTTAGCGAGTCAATTTCTTCTGATGGCGCAGAGATTTTCAAGGTATTTTGTTACGATATTTGGCCTCTCACAACAAAGTCAATCATGATTTAGTCAAAGTAATGGCCTCTCATCTTTCTAATACCATCCATAAGAACATCCTTCCATCATATTTTCATATTTCCAAACCCTCTCTGACTTAGAGAGATTTAGGAAAAAAAATTTCTGTGGCGTCTGTCCGTCAGCCCGGTTGTCCGTCATCCGTACCTAGGCATTACTATTGAACCATTGATCCTTATGCATCCAGATTTTGCACAGTTGTTGCGTTTTAGATTCCCCAGATGCACTTTTTTTTTTTTTTTTTAAATTTTGACTTTTAGGGTAGTTATGGGGAAAAAATGATTTTTATTAAAATCAATGGTAAAATGGATAAAAATGAATAAAAAAGGAATAATTCAAGTTTGGCTCAATCAATTTTGATGAAAGTTAGCAAAACAAAATCTACTTTCAGCCTACTATAGAATAAACCACTTATAGTTCCTATATTCATTCCTCAAAACTGATTAAAAATCAAAAAAAACGCGCTCGAGCCAAAAAATAGAATTATCGTGAGAAATCAATCTTAAAACTTGGAGTCAATCAATAATGGCTCCATGAATTTTGATAAAACTTTGTACACACTATCTTATCAATAAACTTAAATATTTTCCTCTCTGTGTCACCAAAAACAACCCAAAAAAACCATTTCAAGAGGTAATATAGGTGCGATTGAGCAAAAAATTTGGGAATATGAGCAAATAAAAAATAATCCTATTATTTGGGATGGTTCAGGTTTGGTTCAATCAATTTGGATGAAAGTTAGCAAAAAAAATCTACATTCAGCCTACTATAACAAAACCACTCATAGTTACAATATTCAACCCTCAAAAACCCTTTAAAAAATCAAAATAGGTGCGCTCGAGCCAAAAAATGGAATTATCCTGAGAAATTAAGTAATCTTAAAACTTGGAGTCAATCAATAATGGCTGGATGAATTTTCATGAAACTTTTTTCACACAATCTACTATCAAAGTGCTATCATACTTTCCTCTCTGTGTCACCAAAAACAACCAATAAAACCATTTCAAGAGGTAATATAGGTGCGATTGAGCAAAAAATTTTGGGGAAAATGAGCAAAAAAAAATATAATCCTATTATTTGGGATGGTTCAGGTTTGGTTCAATCAATTTGGATGAAAGTTAGCAAAAAAATCTACATTCAGCCTACTATAAAATAAACTACTCATAGTTACAATATTCAACCCCCAAAACCGTCTAAAAAAACAAAATAGGTGCGCTCGAGCCAAAAAAAGGAATTATCGTGAGAAATTAAGTAATCTTAAAACTTGGAATCAATCAATAATGGCTGGATGAATTTTCATGAAACTTTTTACACACAATCTACTATCAAAATACTAACATACTTTCCTCTCTTGAGCACCATAAACAACCGATTAGACCTTTTCAAGAGGCAATATAAATGCGATTGCGAAAAAAATATGGGTATATAAGCAAATAAAAACATAATCTTATTATTTTGGATAATTCCTGTTTGGTCCAATGAAATTTTACAAAAACTGGCAAATAAATCTGCAATTAGTTTACAAAAGAAAGTAGCCCTTACAGTTACAAAAACAAACCTTAAGAGAGTTAAAAAAATCAAAATAGGGTGTTTGTCCAAAAAAAAAAAAAAATGAAAGTGAGGAATTAATTTTAAACTTGGAGTTAATCATTAATGGGATGGATTTTGACAAAACTTTTCACAAACATAATGTGTTAAAAAAAAACACTAAACACTGCACTGTGTGCACTAAAATATTTTTTTGGTACAGTCCTCATAAAAACCTTAAGACCGTTTCGAGGGGCAATATAGGTACAATCGAGCAAAAATCTTTTGAAACTATAATTGTAAGCAAATATGAAAACAAACATAATGATTGGAATAAGTAATTCAAGTATGACTCAATTAAGTTCGATGAAAATTGCATCAAAACGTTTGCAACCAGCCTAGGCAGAAATTTCTTTCCAATGTATTACTACAATATACAACCTTTAAGTCTAAAGCTGTTTAAAAGCAATATAGGTTTCATCACACCAAAAAATAGAATATTCAAGGAAAATTAATTTTTTAAAGAAAAGTCAATCAAAAATGGCTGAAAATTTTGTTGAAATTTTGTTTGCGCAATCTACCACTTACTTAAGTACATCTTTGGACGGGGGGTTTAATCTATTAAACAAAAAAATTATTTTGAAGATCCACAGATTGAAAGAAGAAACCAAACATAGTACTCAATGGAGGAAATGCAAGAATCAGTACATTTCGACCTGCTAGGTATAAAAACTAAGGGAAAAAGAAACTCCCAAAAATAGAGCAAAGAGCAAATATAATGAATGCAGCTCAAAAAATAAAAACTTATTGGAATCTGGAATTACTCTAGACCCTGTTATAAGCAACATCAGATTAAGGCTCTCAATTAGCCTTCAAATAACAAAATAGGCAACTACTCCTACAGCTTCTCTACAAAATTGCAAACTCTTCGGATTGAAGGCAGAGTTATGTCCGGATGTGAAAATATTTGAAACTTGGGGGGGGGGTGGGGGTGGGGGTCTCCCCCAGAATTCTTTAGGGGGTTAGGGGGTCTCCTCCAGAATTCTTTAGTGGTGGGGGGAGGGGGGTCTGGGGGTCTTCCTCAGATAAAAATGGTGTGAGAAAGTGTTCGTAGGGTATTCCCTACTGTTTATTTTTTATCATTTCGAGATTTGATTGACGTATTTCGGCCATTGTGCGCGGATCGAATGCCTGTCACCAGTCGTGGGACGTCATGGGGACATTTAGGAGAGATGTCTTTTGAATCACTGTAACTTCTTCATCTTTTCTTACGTTTTGCCATGGCGTTCTTTGTTTTACTTGGCATCACACTTCACGTTCAAATTTTTTACCGGGCAACCAAAGAACGGTGCCAGCTAATGGAATATGGCAACATTGTTTTTCTCTACTTTAACACATCATGAAAAATAATCGATTCTTGGCGAGGCCAGTCGCCTACCCAAAAATCGATAATTTTACATATAAAATCAATAGAGACAAAAACAGTGTTGCCAAATTGATAGAGCCGTCACTGCCAGTTAACCTGCAGACCAATTTTTGCATGGAAATAATGCCTTCAGTGGATTCCAAGATTACTTTCAAGAAACTGCGAGAAACATTTCCGGTCTCATGAGCATCTTGGAGCTGATCTAAGCTGTTAAGAGCGTTGAGGTCTGACTGGCTGGACTAATAACCAATGACTCGGCATGGTCCGATTTCTTCTTACTACTGATCACTTTTTCATTTCCCTATTTTGCGGGACATACTATATTGTTGACTACCTTTTTACTAAAGGGGGTTCAAAATTGTTTTATAAGTATTTGATTATTTATTACGTGCGTTTAGTGATGTGCAGTGGGAAATTCGAAGGAATTGTTCTATGATTGTCCGGAGTGGTCCTACCGCCCCCCCCCCCCACTCGCCGCTTTCAGGTTCGAACTTGAACTTTTGCTGTACAATTTTTTTTTTGAGATGGTGGAAAATTCGGAGGGATTGTTCTAAGATTGTCCGTAGTGGTTCTACACCCCCCCCCCCCACTCATCGCACACAGGTTCGTACCTAATCTTTTGCTGGACAGTTTTTTTTTGAGATGGTGGAATATTCGAAGGGTTTTGTCCTCAGATCGCACTTAGTGGTCCTAACCCCTACCCACTCGCCGCACCCTTGTTTGGACCCGGATTTTTGCTGGACAGATTATTTTTGAGATGATGGAAATGGAATTTGATTTATGAGGGACCAAATTTGCTCAAGGTGCGCCTTCTCTGACACTGTAGTGTCAGAACTATCTGCTTGTTTTTTTTTTTTTATTTCAGTGTGACCGGGAACCGCTTGGTTGCGATTTTCGAGACATTATCTGAGGTGGGTTACTGTTGGAGAATATTTGTGTATGGTTCTAATAGAGGTTAAATGAATATAATGCGCGGCAAATAATGATAATACTTACAAGGAATTAACATAATGAATAGTATATTGAGATTGGGTATCAATGATAATTAGGCGTAGTACCGTTTGAAACAACAGGAATATACAGGATGTTTCTAAAACTCATATCATCCTTTCTACCACGTAGTTTTGAGGTCAAAATAATACTTTTTTTTCTCTATAAACATGTGTCCGAAAATGCCCCCCTTTTGAGCTACAGCCCCCAAAGTTTTTAAAAGTTGTTGGTTTTTTTGGAATATCGACCATAATTATGAACCAAATGCCATGAAAATTGAAGTCCCTAAGTAATTTTAAGTGTAGAATCCATGAATGACCTCGAGAAATTCATGAATGAGGTCTGACTGTACTTTTCAGGCAATCTTATACCTTCAACGACACAAATTTTATGTTACGGATTGGAAATTTGAAAAATGGAAAATGAAAGCAGATGGGAAAAACTCTTAAAAAGATATTTGGTCCTCATTGTTTTGGTCGATACGACTCGTATTAAGCGAGACAATCGTTGCACAAGGTGGAAAAGTCAGCGCTTTTACTGTAGCGGGCGGCCCGAAGTAGCAGCGGAGTGGCGGGTTGCATAATTACAGCCACTTTTCATGGTAAAAGCGCTGACTTTTCCACCTTGTGCAGCGATTATCTCGCTTAATACGCATCGTATCGACCAAGACAATGAGGACCAAATATCTTTTTAAGAGTTTTTTCCATCTGATTTCATTTTCAATTTTTCAAATTTCCAATCCATAACATAAAATTTGTGTCGTTGAAGGTATAATATTGCCTGAAAAGTACAGTCAGACCTCATTTATGAATTTCTCGAGGTCGTTAATGAATTCTACACGTAAAATTACCTCGGGACACCAATTTTCATGGCATTTGGTTCATAATTATGGTCGATATTCCAAAAAAACCAACAATTTTTTAAAACTTTGGGGGCTGTAGCTCAAAAGGGGGGCATTTTCGGACACATGTTTATTGAGGAAAAAAGTCTTATTTTGACCTCAGAAATACGTGGTAGAAAGGATGACATAAGTTTTAGAAACACCCTGTAGAACATAAATAACTGGGATAACAACGGAGGGAAAAACAGTTGTTGACAAGTCGCACACAGCTCTCAACAAGAAACAAACATCGATTAAAATATTTTCCTCTAAGTTGAAACCTAGGGAGCAGCGTCACCAACCAGAAAAGTGACCAGATGAATAAGTAACCAGAGAGAACATTTGGAAATTGAAATGCCTTCTTTGCGTTATAAAGTAACCGTGATTTTGTAATCCTGGTCACTTTAAGAAGTGACAAGTGGCCAGTACGTGGCTACTAAATAAAATTTGCTCATTGATGTTAGGAAGAGTTAAATCCCAGGCAAATCAAGGGAAATGGTGCTCTTCCAGTGACGTAGCGTGCATTTGGTAACGTTTGCATTGTGTCCATTTAAATCCGTAAAAAAGGTCGAATTTGAAGGTGTTCACCGAACCTCCAATGTTTCGATCTTTTTCATGGGTTTAAGTGGACGAACTACAACGTTGCCAAATTGCACGCCACGCCACTGTTCTCTTCTCTTCCATTCTTTTTTCATTCTTTTTCCATTCTTTTCTTTTATTTTCTTTCCTTTTCTTTTATTTTCTCTTCTTTTCTTTTCATATTGTTTCTTATCCTCTCTTCATTTCGTAAGATAAAATATTATTTAATATTTATGGAGCAAAAACTTAATTGCTGTTTCTTCTTCCATTCCCCGCATAACTTCTGATTTTCCTTTACTCACCGAACAATCCATGGGGAATCGTAATTGAAATGTCGAGGTCTAGCGACACAAACAGGAAGTTCAGAAAGCTCCCTTATGTGAGTTTTTTTTGGCGGGAAAGAGAAGGCTGTGAGCTCGCGAACTTTTATCCACAAGTGGCACGAACTTTCGAGGTCCAACAACATATATCTACTGCCTGACCGAGTGACCGCTAGCTATAGGCGATAGAATATGGGGCGATATACCGGTTTCTTTCAACCTCAACGCTCAGAGCCATGGAGTATGGGGGACAACCCCCCCCCCCCCCTTACTCCGGAAATTGAAAAGTTGAAGAAAAAATTCCAGTGAGAATAGAGTGATAGCTTTCGGTACGTTTACCCACCGAGTCTTGATTGTAAACATCATCAAAGGGTTTTTAGAGGCGTTTTTTGCTTATTAGAATCTTGACACCGATCTAGTTAAAGTGATTTTATCGATTTGATCCGATTCTTTCACATTCGACCTAAATACGATGGCAATAAATAAAACCAGAAACATTGCATTTTTTTAGGTTCTAACTGTGCACGCATTTTGGGATTTTACTTTTCCTGCGTTTTTTTTAGACCGTCCGAAAGAGAAAAATTTTCTAAGAATTTTGGTGGGTCATACAATTGTTTTCAAAATGTCCATTTAAATTCCATTGAATCCCATGTTACATACAATGGTGCGAAGGTGTATTACTTCTCAAGAAAGGGTTGAATCGAGGAAAAAAATTCATATTTAAGAGAGTTCACCGCACTCTGCGATTATAGTTCGATCGGCCACATTAGTTAAAACGGGGAAAAAGTGCAACACTGTCAGCATACATTACGCCCTTTGATATTCCCACGCTCCCCACGAGCCCACATACCTCAAAATCAATACAGCTGTTGCAAACTTTTGCTACAGGCTTATTAATAGTTGTTAATGGGGTGACACCCTGTAAAAATAAAGATTGGCGCACTAAAAAATCACGAAATCCACTCCTAAACTTACAAAATGCTTTTAAACGCGATACCTTCATGGCGGTCGAGGCTGCGGTTTTCTTATGGCACTTGTATGCTTCTTCTTCTTCTTGTGTGGTGTTGGGAGAACACCACGTGTAGATGGCGCTGGTTGAAGATAGGGAACCCCAATGAAAACCGTGGCCCTGGCCGCCATTGCGGTCTCGCGTTTAACCCTTTGAGGGGCAGTGGCTAGTGCCACTAGCCACCTTTTATTTATTTTTTCCTGAGCTTATGAGACAGTGGCTATTGTAACTAGCCACTTTTTTTGGTTGGTAAGATGTTCTAAAATGGGGAAAAAATATTTTCCACATGATAGCACAGCGGTAAACATTATTTTTAGACCAGGTGAATGTTGAAATTTTGAGATTTTCCCTCCAAGACAGACCGGCTCCCGCTAATGTAGTTATATTTTTTTTTCTGGAAGGTTTAGGCAAATTTTCGAGGCAGATTATGAATTTTGAAAGTATTTTGAACATTTTGAAGTACTAGTGAGTAAAATTTGCTGATTTTGTAATATAATTACAAGCGTTAGAATAAGGTGGCTAGTACCACTAGCCACTGCCCCTGAAGGGGTCAAACAGTGATGCATTGTCTATTTCCAAGTTTTTCGCCTTTTAGAAGGAATTTTAGGGCTCAGATAAGACGTTTAGAGGCTTATTATAACTTGAACTACTTATTCACATTCTAAATTCTTGCATTCAGCCAATAATAGGCCTCGGAGATTCATTGAAGCAACATCGTCGTTTACAGCATTGTTTACAGCGTTTTGCCGTTTTACAGCATATTTTGGATTTTTTTCGGTACTTTCATAAAGAATGTAATGTTTTTATTCTATTTATACTATCTTTATAGTCTAGAAAACAACTTGTAAAAAGAAAAAAGTCACATCTTCTGTTGCAACATAGCCAATAATCACTTTTTAGTGCAGTTCGAAGCAAAAATGTTGCTCTGCCACACACTAAATTCGGATTGACTTCAAAAGTTACAATTTTTTTGGGGTAAATTTTACTGGGCAATTTTGTTCTCTATAGTGTAAATAACAATTTTATGATTTTTTGAGATTTTTTGGTGCTCTTCAAGGTGTCTAAAAAGTTAATTTTAGTCGATCATAGGTCAAAAAGTGCCATTTACGCGTTATTTTCAAGACTAAACCATGCTCAAATAAGTTTCCTGACTGTTATTACAATTTTTTCTCATAAATAATTGTTTGTTAGATTGATTCTTAGTTGTCATTGTTTGGCCCTTTAAAATTACTTTAAACTTGATTTTCGAAAAAATAAGGTAACAAAATTGTCTAGCCCTTTCTGGGGCAGTGGATAGTTACACTAGCCACCTGTTTTCTCCTATACTAGTATATGGAATTGTATGAAAATTTTTTGGGGTCTATTTTTACCCTAAGGAACCTAGAAATGCAAAAAAATTTGGAAAAAAATTATTTTCCTTAATTTGCCCCTCAAAGGGTTAAAAGCATTTTGTGAGTTTAGGAGTGGATTTCGTGATTTTTTAGTGCGCTAATCGTTATTTTTACAGGGTTTTAACCCATTAACATCTATTAATAAGCCTGTAGCGAAAGTTTGCAACAGCTCCATTAAGAAAAAAACAGATTTAAGTGAGGCATCAAGTATAGAGTAGGTAAATACATTACAGGAATACTAGAAAGAAAAATTGCGATGGGTATAAATTCGGGAACAATTAAATTCAAGTACACAAGCACGGCGTGTCTGTGGCTCCAAACACAGCTGGGCGGCATTCAGGTCCTACACATTTCAGTTTGATCAAATGATCTAAGCAAACAATCATCTTTCAACCCCCCCCCCTCCTCCCCTCTAATCTGCCCATCCACGACTATCACCAACCCTCGAGGCCGGGGGCAGGAGAGCTCAGACATTGTTCGATGAAGCGAAGATAGAATTGAAGGATTTGGAATCGCCACAAAGGTCAAAGGCTAAAGGCTATTGTTACTAAGACCCAATACCTTCTGGGCGATAATGAAGTTTCGTATCGTAATCAGACTGACTCGATAATCGGGATCATTGGGTGACGTCAGTATGGTAGCGTTCTAGAATTCATCCCTTCATTGTCTCGATGAAGAAAAGGTTGTTAGAGGTAGTTTCAGAAGTGTAAGCGGACCTAGACCGATAATCTTTGGAATTTGTCAACATTATTTCTGATATATCTCGATGAAAATGAATAAAAATGAAATTGAGTGTTCACTTTTCAATGAGGAAAATTTTAAACACAAAAGAATAAAGTCAGGGGCAAATTCGGTACTGATCTGAAGGAACAAAAGTTGAAAATTCGCCAAAGATTATGGTTTTGGTCCGCCTACTCTTCTGAAACGAGCTCTAATAGCAGCTCTTTTCAATAGAAGGTAGGTGCGCCAAATAAGGCCACCCTTTTTTTGAAAGTCTGTAAAAACGGTGCAAATGGTCCTACGTGCATGATATTTGGCACAAACATGCTTTATACCTTTATCTTCATATGAATGTCAGGTTTGACCCCTTTTTTAAATTTAAGCGCATGAAATTTTAATTTTAAAAAAAAATTGTGCAAGTGGCCTTATTAGGGCCACGGGTGCCTAATAAGGCCACATAATTTGGACCTTTGTGCATACTTGGCACTATATTTGCTAAAATCAATTTGAAGTTAAATGATGTCAATAATCAGCTAGAGGAAAGTTTGCGAAACTGGAATGTGTATAGGTTTTTATAGATGAGTCAAGTTAAATTGAAGTTATGAATGAAAATGTACGCCGAAACTCCGCTAAATCCGTTGTTACTGACTGATAGCCAGGCGCTTAACGCTGGGAGTTGGGGAGGTGTTGCATTCCATTCTACCCAGCGTGGAGACTCTACGAAAGTAATCATCTGTGCACTGCGTGTTTTTTTACGATTTCTGCAACCGATTTAAGACGCGTGGCATTATTAGGGTACATGGCCTTATTTGGCACACCCACCTTACATAGATATGCTACATCACTGGATAATGTAATCTTTTTGGCACGGATGCAGTAAACGGTTTAATTCTAGAACGATACCTCTAATTGGTTAGGACTCCGATCAATATACCCTTCGATGGCCATGACAAAATACCGATAGATTGAGAACAAGCTCGAAATAACATTACTACATACGAATGCGAAAAAATTATATTCAAAATTACCTCGCATAAAGAAAGAAATATGCCTGATAAAAAATTAAAGCTCAAACATAGTATGTAAGTGAGTACATTATTCAAATCACTTAGCGTAAAAAGAAAAAAAAGGAGAAAAAATAATCAATAATCATCGAATTTAGTAATTGAGTAGTTTTTCCTCTTTGAAATCACCACGAATCATGGGTGGATCCAGCGATTTGGCAACCATGAATTTATCCCATTTGAACGTATGAGAAACAATCGATTCTTGAGGGGGTCATGGCCCTTCTACTATAAGATTGTTTCTCATGCATTCAAATGGGAATGATTCACAGTTGCCAGATTGCTGGATCCGCCCTCGCCACGAATAAAACAGCGGATGTGCTGTTTCTGTAAAATTCATAATTCAAAATGCTATTTACTGTGTTTTTGATGAGTTGAACGGATTGTTGAGTTTTTTGCCTGATAATTGGAGCTAAAACCATATGTTATAGTTATAAAGAATAAACAGCTAAACTCATCAGAAACACACACAGTAACAATTTGAATTATTAATTTCACAGAACGAGCGCATACCCTCCGTTTTATACAACTATCAAAGTGGTATAATCAACGATTTAATACTTAAAAGCAGTGGCGTACGCAGGATTTTTCTTGGGAGGGGCTTGCACTGATGAGCGTTTGACTGAAAATTGTTCCCCCCCTTCCCCTCCACCCCCAAAAATCGGAGGTCTGGGGGGGGCTTTAGCCCCCTTAGCCCCTTAGCCCCCCCCCTGCGTACACCACTACTTAAATGTATGGTCCCAACATATAAATGGGTGATATTACCATATTTAAAATAGTTCATTTAAAGCAGCGCGGAGTTTGTGGAGCTATGTATATTTCAAACAGTAAAACCAACCATTTATATGTTGAGATTATACTTTTAAGCATTAATAGTTAAACTCACCACATTTTTTCAGTGTACGTGGTTTTTTCAAAGGACTTCTCAATTAAGGTCTCAGTTCGTGGGACACATATTTACAAAGATGAAAAAAAATTATCATTCAAAGTTTATAATAAATCGCTCTCTTTTGGCGGAAAGACAGCACGTTCTCTTAAAAATTAAAAAATAAAATACGGATAGAAAATAAAATAAATAAAAAATAAAATTAATGAAAAATAAAATAAATAAAAAATAAAATAGATAAACAATAAAGTAAATAAAAAAATAAAAAATAAAAATAAAACATATAAAAAATAAAATAAATGAAAAATGAAATAGATGAAAAGTGAAATAAATAAAAAATAAAATAGATAAAAAAACAAAGTCAATAAAAAATAAAAAAATAAAAATAAAATAGAGAAAATGAAATAAATAAAAACAAAATAAATAAAAGATAAAATAAATAAAAAAAGAAAAATAAAAAATAAAATTAATAAAAAATAAAACAAATTAAAAATTAAATAAATGGAAAAGAAAATATAAAAAGGTGAAATAAATAAAAAAGAAAATAAACAAAAGATAAAATAAATAAAAAATAAAATAGTTAAAGATAAAATAAACAAAAAATAAAATGATTAAAGATAAAATAAATGAAAAATAAATTTAAGATAAAATAAATAAAAAATAAAAAACGAACAAAAACCGCCCCATTTAAAAACCGTCGAATTCTGCCCACGGCCCACGACCCACGGCCGAACCGCGGGTTTCTGAAGGTGGACGGTGGCGCTGGCGGCGCGGCGGAAGGAGTACCTCGCGGAAAGAGGAAGCCGTGAATAGAGCCCAATCAAGAGAATGACAATTTCCCAGATCGAACTTTGCGGGGGATAAAGACTTTGAATGGGAGGAAAAGGAGTCGGGCGGGGGGGGGGGGGGGGAGAATAGAGAACAGGAGCTAACAATCCGATGCTGTGCAGACCTCAAAGCTCGACTCTGCTAATCTCGAATCTCGATCGCTCTCTTCCTCGCTCGACTCGACTCAAACTCAACTCGAGTTGAGTCGAGAGCGCGTGCACAGGAAAAGAATCAATTCAAGGTTGCCAAGAATTCAATTCAACAAATTGACAGTTTCCATTGTGGAAAGTTTCCGAAAACTAGAGCCCGCCCGAAATATTACAATCAGAAAAAAGAAAAAATGAGGAAAATGAAACTAAATTCAAAATAACTACGAGTAATATTGTATTATTGATATACGTAGATTATTGGGGGGAGGGGGGGGGGGGGGGTTGGTCCGCTAAGACTCCAATTTAACCCTCTAAGACGCCAATCGTCCGTTTAAATAGGGAAGGTAGTTAACTGTTCGTACTCGGAAGAGTTGAAATTGCATATACGACGCATTGAGGGCGCCGTATCTTGTAAGTGTTTTCATCGCTAATCGCATTTATTCGGAATAAAGACTGAATCAACACGAAATAGACTAGAGGAGAAAAACGAGTAGACTCGGGTTTGGTCCATAAAGGGTTAAAATTGAGTTATCTCCACTCTAAATTTTTTCATATTTATTTTGCCATGATGAAACTATTCCATAAAACCTAGAGATGATCTTTGAAAACGCCAGTTACTTTAGACAAAATTGTCCACCCCTTTCTTTCAGTATTTTTCAAAACTAGCCAAATTCCATTTTTTCCCAGTCGAAAAGACCACACTCACAATTTTTTTTTTCTTGCATGATTTTCTTTCTCAGTTCATTTTTCACTGAACCCTTAAAAGAACAAGCAAAGAACTTTATGAACGGTTTTTTTTTTTTTTTTTTTTTTTTTTTTTTTTTTTTTTTGAAGTTTTTAAGCACAAAGGAGGGCTGACCCGGCGACTTTAAAGGCTTATAAATCAAAACGAATTGAAAAAAATAATGTGAAAATTGGTAACTGTATAAAACATACTCTCATTGACACAAACCTGAAAGCAAAAGAACAACAGTGTGAAATACAATCTTTTATCGCAAAAAAAAAAAATAGGACTGGGGTCCGCGCGGGCTTTGAGGAGTCATCGGCAAATTTCGGTAGAGAGATGTAAGGGTTTCTATCGGAATAACAAATCAAAAGATAAACCACAGAGCAACGATTAAGGCGAGCTCTTGATTTGAAGGAACAAAAATTGAAAATTTGCCAAAGATCATGGTCGAGGTGCTCCAACACTTCTGAAAGCTCTACTTATGTCTACTTTTCAATAAACGCATTTGAGGCACCAATAATAGTAACTCTTCTTTTATCCAGTGATTTCGATTTTGGCCTGCTGGTATGTTCACTGCGTATAAATGAAAGTTTCAGAGGGAATAAAAAAAAAATACAA
>VMOF01000001.1:12170535-12202272 GCA_011764245.1 Trialeurodes vaporariorum | reverse complement strand
CCCGCACAATAGGTTGTGAAAGGTACGGAAACCGATATTTGTGTCGAAAAATTATCAAAATGAAACAATAACACACAGGAGTTCCAAGGATGATGATTAAAGTTGGAATAATACTTGGAACTCCTGTGTGTCATTGTTTCATTTTGATAAGTTTTCGACACAAATATCGGTTTCCGTACCTTCTAAAGCTTATCGTGAGGAATTGAGGATATTGAGACGTAAGAATTCAAACAGACGCCGTCAGTGTTTACTGTTTATTTGTTTATGAAGTCAGCTGTGATGACAGTTGGCCTTAATTATTTGAATGTGCCGCGCTAACCCCTCGAAATATCGTGCACGCAGAGGAAAGATACAGGGGTGAATAGTGTCTAGTGTTTTCCGCAATTTGTGAATTCAATAATGAATGTTCGTGTTTTCTGATACTGTCATTGTAATTTTTACGGATTTTTAGGCGCATATGAATTGATACTTTTAAACGCTCTAACCGAAGTGTGCAACCGACCCATTTAACGTGAATTGTTCATCAGAATTCTGGACAAAGTTTACGTGAAGTCAAATTGATTCGAGGGACTGGTGTGTATCATTTATTGGGTAGAGGGGTAGTTCAAATAGTTAAATACTATCCCTTTATTCCAATGATTACTCAAAATTCTCGTGACCATCAGTTACTTAGACGGAAAGTTTTAAAGACGGGATTTTCCCGACGTACATTTTCCCCAGCCCCCAACTTAAAATTCTTACTTTGTTTTTTACAGTCGTTTTGTAATATTTTTTTAACGTCTTTTGAAGCTTAAAAAAAATTGTAACCCAAAACTTTAGGGGTAAAATAAACTTTTACGTTGGGGGGGGGGGGCTGGGGAAACGGCAGCCTCCCCAATTTAAGATTTCCAAATTTTGATTTAGCCATTATTTTGAAGTAAGTAGTTTTGTAACGCCTTTAAAAAGTTGTGTAACTCAAAATTGCGTCCTCCGGGTAATTTTAAAATTGGGGGGGGGGGGGCTGGGGAAATTTTCCGCTATTTGTAAAGTTACAAATTCTAAAATCCTCTCATCGTTTTGTAACAGTTTTGTAATGTTTTGTCACACCAATCAAACAAATTTTAACCCAAACTTTGACGGTTCCAGGAAGTAAAAATAGTAAAGTTCCAACGTAAAAGTACAATTCACCCCTAAAATGTTGGGTTACAATTTTTTTTTTTTTTTTTTTTATGGTGTTACAAAACTATTACAAAATGTCAGTAAAAAACAAAGTAAGAATTTTAAGTTAGTGGGCTCGAGAAATATACGTATTTCCCCGCTGTAACCAAGTTCTTTGAATCACACTAATTTAATTTCTTCCGATTTTAAAATCGGAGCGTAAGGAAAGAAAAAATATTTTCGTGCCTCGCCGGCCTCCCTTTTTTTTATCGAGGTTATCGAAGGATTCTTGTGAAGGTACCATGAGCATGAAGTGCGGTGAGGGAGTGGGAGGGAGGGGTTAGAGGGAGGTAGATGGGTAGAAGGAGGGGTGAGCAAGATGGAGGGGGGAGGGAAGTGCTCTTGTCACAATCTTTCATTCATATGCAAACTGTAACAAGCAACAACTTCCTCGAAGACCGTAATTCAGGTATTCCAAGAGGGTAATAAATTGCTTCAATTTTGAAGAATGCGGTCCATGGACGGTCTCCGGAAAAGAAAGAAAATCCGCATGATTTATTGCAAAGCACTTGGAGTTGATCTCTTTTCATCGTCGCACACAGGGCTGCCGTTTTGCGTATAATCAATGCTATTTTTCAATTCACCGATGATTTCACCGGTTGAGAAAAGATTACACAGTTCAACTCAGTGCATGACTATAATAAACTAAGATATTCGCATCTGTAATCTTTTCTCAACTGGTGGAGCCGTTGATGACTTTAAAAAACTTGCGGATATTTTAATTAATCGACGGAGTCTCCACCGATTAAGGAAAGATTACAGATCAGAGTATTTTCGTGCATTACAGCCATACACTGAACTGAACTGTGTAATATTTTCTCAACCGGTGGAATCATCGGTGAATAAAAAAATAGCATTGATTTTACGCAAAACGGCAGCCCTGGTCGCACAGTGCCAGTTTTTCTGCGTGACGCTGTCAAACGAAATTGAATAAAATTCGGGGATATGCTCTACCGAAGGAATGAGTCTGGTGCGAACTTTTGCTGCAGCTGTACATGGACGGATCCTGAGGTTATAGATTAAAGAAGTATGCTTATCTGACCTGGCGCCACAAATTCAGTGGCGCGCAATTCAAAATCACTGCAGGCAAGATGGCCGACAAAAGAAGAAAACGTATACTCTTCATTGCAGAAAACATTGCCCATTGGGCTGCCTTCTGCAAGAAAGCAGAAAACAACCCAATGTTTTCTGCAAAGAGTATACGTTTTTTGCTTTTGTCGGCCATCTTGCCTGCAGTGATTTTGAATTGCGCGCTACTGAACTTGTGGCGCCAAGTCAGATGAGCATACCTCTTTGATCTACAGGGTGTAAAAAAAAAAAAAGGAGCAGCTCCAAATAACTCGAGAACGGGTTAGAATTTTGTAAAACGCTAAAATACGTGTTCGCTTTATATTCAGGGGGACATCTTTTCCGGGGGGTCTCGTCTCTTTAGCCCCCCAGGGGGGCGGGGGCGGGGGGCACACCCCCCAAAAATCGCATTTCTCTTATGGCACCCCCCTTTTTTTATTTTTTTATGTGAAAATACACTAAAAAAGAAGAACTTTGGCGCAAACCGCATGTCAATCGGTTGATTTTTCATTGAATGGCAAGTGATCAAAGTTTGAAATGGACCAATATTAAAAAAATTGTATCTCCAAGTAGGAGCGGCGCAATTGACTGAACTTTGCACCAAAATGTGCCAAAATGAGTCTTCTTTTGAGTGAAATTCATCGATTCATGAATGATTTCAAATTTCGACCTATTCCAGCAACTTTTAGGACACTCTCGATTTCCGTGCTCTTCTGGTTGCGTCACGCCGGATTGAAGGGGCTTTTTACTATTGCCATTTGCATTTTCTCAGTTTGACTGCTTTAAAGACACAAAAAACAAAACAAAAATTGTACTATCTGGTTGTCTACAGTAAGATGGAATTATTTATTACCTTTTGTGTCCCTTTTGTGTCGCAGTGGCGTATCGAGCCGCATCTCCAGGTTAGCCGGCCCGCTTGAAGTTGCTGTGCATTTTGATTATCAAAAAAGTCAAGAAAGGGACACAAAAGGTAATAAATAATTCCATCTTACTGTAGACAACCAGATAGTACAATTTTTGTTTTGTTTTTTGTGTCTTTAAAGCAGTCAAACTGAGAAAATGCAAATGGCAATAGTAAAAAGCCCTTCAATCCGGCGTGACGCAACCAGCAGAGCACGGAAATCGAGAGTGTCCTAAAAGTTGCTGGAATAGGTCGAAATTTGAAATCATTCATGAATCGATGAATTTCACTCAAAAGAAGACTCATTTAGGCACATTTTGGTGCAAAGTTCAGTCAATTGCGCCTCTTCTACTTGGAGATACAATTTTTTTTTAATATTGGTCGATTTCAAACTTTGATCGCTTGCCATTCAGTGAAAAATCAACCGATTGACATGCGGTTTGCGCCAAAGTTCTTCTTTTTTAGTGTATTTTCACATAAAAAAATAAAAAAAAGGGGGTGCCATAAGAGAAATGCGATTTTTGGGGGGTGCCCCCCCGGGGGCTAAAGAGACGAGACCCCCCGGAAAAGATGTCCCCCTGAATATAAGCGAACACGTATTTTAGCGTTTTACAAAATTCTAACCCGTTCTCGAGTTATTCAGAGCTGCTCCTTTTTTTTTACACCCTGTATAACCTTGGGCGGATCCAGCAATTTGGCAACCATGAATTCATCCCATTTGAACGTATGAGAAACAATCGATTCTCGAGGGGCCATGGTCCTTTTACTAATCAATTTTTTCTAGTGCATTCAAATGGGAATGATACACATTACACATTTGCCAGATTCTTGGATCCGCCATTGCAGCTGGTATGGAGGGTCGATTCCTATGTATATTCGCGTGAAAATCACATTGCGAGCATCTAAAGGTTTCAAAATAAAGAATTCAGAAGTTTCAGAATTATTTTCAAATAATTTTGTAACAATAAGAAGGAGGAAGGGAGAGAGATCTAACATCAAATTTAAATTAAACTTCGATCAGAAATTAAGGAATAAACAGGGACCAATGAAAAACAATACCAAAATAACTGAGCCATCAATTTTTTTAATCATTTTTCCGAATGTTTGGTGAGGACACGGGAAACCACCATTCCACCGATCCATCTTCTTTTTTCCCCCTTCTTTTCATGCCTCACAAATGATGCAAGAGCAGGGTATATTTTGCATATTTACAAATAAAAACGTTATAATTTCATTTCATACTGGTTTTAGTTCAGATTTAGTCTTAAGTTTAAGTTTTTACTGTGTTTTTGTCAAAAAAGTCGAAGAATGGATTAGCCAAAATTATTGAAAGGAAAAAAAAAATGTAATATTATTTCGTCTGAAAATGAAAATTGATACATTTTTTTTTTTTTTTTTTTTTTTTTTGCTGTCCAAAAAAAAAATTAATAAAAAATGCAAGCTTGGATTTACAAACTCATCGATTTTTTTTTTCATTCAGGTATCACTGAACCATTATATACTCTTTTTAAAAATAAACAAACAAAATCTCTAGAGTTTAAAAATTAAAATTCACAAGTTTTTGTCGCGGTTGAGAATGTTCTTTCACGCATTGAATCAAATGCGCCTCAGGTAATTTTTAATGATTATGCAGAACGACTGCACCAGAGCCCACACTAGAATGACCACCTTTTATGATACATATATGTTGGCGAATTTTTTTAACCACGTAACAAGACTCATTTTTTTTTAAATAAATAAAAATAGAATCTGGCAACCTTAACCTCTCCATTTCATTCGATAATTTATATTGAAGGCGCGTCACCCCTCAATGTTTACTTCTGTACCGTTTTAAAATAAATGTACGTGTTATCCGTTTTTCATTATTTTTTTGTTCCCCCCTCTTCTTTGATTCAATTTTCCGTGCGATGATTTGGGCGGAATAAAAATAAATCGAACTGATTTATATTCTGCAAAAACCTTATCGTTTATTTATGATGAATTATTTATATATTTCAGCTCTTCTTTTTGGTGCTTTGTCACCCCTATATCCCTGCCTGGTTCCCTATAGGCGGATCTAGGAACTTCCTCTCTCTCTACTACCATTTGAGCGAATGTATTAGAAAAGGATAAGGGAAGGGGTGAAAGTCATGTGACTACACCTAAGCTGTCCTTTCCTAACCCTCACATTCAAATATGCGGGTAAAGAGAGAAAATGCCATTGAGGCATTTGAAAGGGTCTGAAATTGGGTTTTTTCATAAAGAAAACTATAAAGTACTTGCGATAAACTGAGAGCAGTGGTGCCCTTGGTTTTTTGTTAATCGGGGCTGATTTTTTACAAGCCACCTGTCATATTGCAAAGGCCCTAAAGTTTACGATTTATCAGTGAAAAATACATATAATTATAGCATCCAAAGGTTTGACGATTATATCCAGTAATTGTGTAATCGCTTACACTCCTATTGGCCCAACTCTGGCTAACGTGTAGGTCTGCTACAGTCCCCTTCAAGTTCCATAATTTGTTATATTGATTCAATCAACTGCGTCTGTATAATTTTTGAAGATCGTACTGTACTGCGTATAAATAATGCCTTGAGGCGGTCGGTGTCTGGGGGTCTCCCCCAGAATATTAAAGAGTGGTCTGGGGTCTCCCCAAACTATTCTTTGGGGGGTTTTCGGGTTTCTCCATGAAAATCTGGGGGCCTGCCCCCCCCCCCAGATAAAGTTTGATGCGTGAGAAAGTGTTCGAGGGGTATTCCCTACTGTTTATACTTTCATTACTGGGAATGGAATACTTGTACAGTACTTGATCCAATTAAGAGTTATTAGGTCGAAAGACCTGATTGAGTCACATTTTATATTTCAACGTTATCTTTTCATTTTTAATTGTTATTTATATATCCTCTTTTGATTGTATTATAATACTTTTCTATTTTTTGTCTCTGAATCTCTTTGAAAAAGCGAGGCATTATTTAATCCCTATTCTAAACGTTTGATCGGAAAAACTGTCCCGTGTTGACTGTAAGAAAACTTTGTTTATGATACAAAGGGGGCTAGAGAACAAAGTCTGAGACATCAGGGTCGGCTCCATTTTATTGCACACTTTCTACACAGAGTATACATTCAACAGGGAACATTTTCCTTTGGTAACGCGGACAGGCTATAGACAAGCAGGTGACGGGCGGGGGCAGAAGGTTTGGGCGGCGCGAGAGGGTGAAGGTCGATGTGGGGGGGGGGGGGGGTTGACAGATATCGAAGAATAGAAAGCGCTTCACTGGGTGGAGGGGGGAGGAAAGGAGATGTCTCTTGACCCGCTTATTCTCTGAGTCTCTTGCTGCCAGTTTTTCCTCTCTCTCTCTCTCTCTCTCTCTCTCTCTCTCTCTCTCTCTCTCTCTCTCTCTCTCTCTCTCTCTCTCTCTCTCTCTCTCTCTCTCTCTCTCTCTCTCTCCCTCCCTCTCTTCACTTTTCATTTACCTGTCGTTTTCCTTCCCTCTCCGGCGGGCGTGCGAACCTCACCTTTCCTCTGAATTCAATGAAAGTTTGAGCCAATGAAAATCAATCACTATAAATGTTTGAGAGGGAGCAAGTGATTTTGCAAAGGACGTTAAGAAGAAAGGCAGTGGGGATTAGGGATGTGCTAACCTAGTGCCCTGAAGAAACACGAACGACCAAAAATTACTTGTCTCTGAGACACAAACAAATATAATGGACTTCCCACGGAAAGTAAGTGGCGCAACGAAATTCCTCATCTCCCCTTTAATTTGATCCTGATCCGACGTGTTAACTTGGTTTCCTCTTTACTCACTCATGTATATTTATACGTTTTTTCCGCAACAAGGGGAAATCGAGCGAGCAAAAGGGACAGCATTTTATTTTTACTGCTCTATTTCAACTCTCTGATTTTGTTTGTGCTCTTTAAAATAACTTGCGCTTAAAGGGGTACCCCACCGATTTTTTTTGTCCTTCCTGAAGCATTTTGAAGTTTGAAATTTGCCCAAAGGTTTAACCTGCTTTCAATATTTCCCAAAAAAATATTTGGTGAGGCTGGTAGCATACCTATTACCTATGCCCCTTAAAAGAGGATTATTAGAAAAATATAGACATTCACAAAAGTTGACACTCCTCTGGGTCTAATCTATTAAATCACTTATTCTTTGGCTCTCTTGAAAGGTAAGAATTTCCTCTAACTTCTGTAAGGAGAGGTTTTTAATATTGCGAAATTTAGCACTGAATTTTTTGTTTTTACTTTAGAACCAAAATTTGGAGAGCTCTGGTCATTCAATGAACGGAGGAAAAATAACTATGCAATATTTAAAAAAAGCTCCGTACAAAAAATAGGTCTGAAAATTCCCTTACAAAAAAAAAAAAAAAAAAACCAAAGATCTCTAGCTATCATACTGATGGACCAGAGTCATTCAAACTTTTGCGTCCAAAACTATTGGAAAATTGTAACACTTTAAAATAGAGAAAAAACAAAAACAATAAGATGAAAATTTGTTTACCAGAAAGTTTCAAGATCATTTCTACAATATCTTTGATTTTACACCTGAATTGTCTCTTGACATACCTGATTCTATTCTCTAAACTCTCCAGCACCATAAATTGCTCCTTCCTTCCCTTTCCTTGCATTCAATATCAGAACACAGAAAACAGGGACAAACAACTTAACTATAGTCTTTGTACAGGAAAACAGGAACAGAAAATTAAGCTTCAAGAGGTAGAAATAGCCTGAAATCATGTCTGAGAACCGCTAAATTTACAATATTTTCTGGCCAACACCCCTTCCCCCTGATCGCTCAGTGAGGTGTCCAAACTTGGTATGAACTTTCCTCCAGACAATTTTCAGGCTATGCCTGTCGCCCATGGCTGTACCCAAAAGTTTGGAGAAGACCCATCCGAACGAATCGTCCTGGCGGAGCTGAATCTAATAAATCGTTCAGATTGAACGAGTTTCACCCCTCCCTCCCTCCCCCACTGCTCATCCGCGTCCTTATCCCTCATCCCTCATCCCTTGCGTGCCATGCTTCTTACTTTACTTGTTGTCTATTCGTAATCTCTGTTCCTTTTTATAAAGTCCCAGTCAGCCGGTCCCTGTTGACCCATCGCGGATCGCATCTTTTGACCGTCCGTCCGGGCGTTCGCTCTCCTACTTTCCCCCGCGCACCAATTCAAAGTCTTGCCTCATATTATTATCCCGGCTCCCGCTTTTACGGTGCTCTACAGTCCTCAGGATAGTGCTCATTTCCGTGATTCTTTCTGTGATTTCGCTGCTCCTTTTCCCCCATTTTCCACGCTTTTCCACACGTTCTCACTCACACATAATCCTTTTAAGCAAAATAAAGGCTGTGTGAGAGCGTATGTGTGTCAGTGTGTGAATGAATGTTTGTTCGTTTATTTCTTTATTTTTCCCACTCTCCCTTTCATTCTCTTGAGCAGTGATGAAGCGGTCAATGAGGCAATAGTTGTTTTTCTACATTTGGCCTTTGTTATGGTTAGCAGAGATTTCGTCCAATGCAAAATCGTCCAATTTTTTTTTAGTCCAATTTTCTATTTTGTCCAATGTAAGGTTTCGTCCAAAAATGATTTGTCCAAATTTAAAAATGTCCAGAGTTTACTTTCGTCCAACAGAAAAATTGGCCAAAAGCATTATGTCCAAAAATGAGAAGATGCGCGCTCTACACAATATTCAAATATTCAATGAGAAAGCACTCACCTTATTCACCAGCAAGTGCAGGTGCTGGTGCCTGCTCTGGGCCGTCTCAACGAGGGTTCGCATGTAGTTTTAGGTGATACGCTACCGCTCTTAGATATGTTAACAAATTATTCTCTTCTTTATACTGAGCATAGTTCCTCACAATCCTTTCCACCTTATCTTGATTCATAATGTATACCTCTTGTTGATCGGCGCTTTCACATTCGTATGCCCTCCGTATATTTGTGTAATGAGTGTTTCTGCAGCCATAACATTTAATCTGATGATAGAATAGTTAAATGGTCTCTTTTAATAGCAAAAAAGGAAATAGTTGATTTCTTATTTCAATGCTTAATAGTGTGTTCCGTTGATTTGTTGATTTCCACGAATGTTTCAAAATATTGGACGAAATTGAAAAAAAAAAAATCGTCCAATCCTTTGATTCAAAATGGACTAAATATAATGTGGGTAAGTTGCACGTTGGACAAATTAGCGCTCTGGACGAAATAATTATGGACAATTTAAATTGGACTAATTTGCATTGGACGATCTTTTTTGGACAAAACGTGTATTGGACGAATTAACATTGGACGAAATCTCTTGGAACCTTTGTTATGTAAATAATCGATTTTCCTTCAGAAATTCAAGGCTTCTTTAACAGTTGCACTATAGCAACCTTGGTTTTACTTCATTCAACCCTTTCAGGGATAGTGGGATAAATGTTGTCCCTCTTAATTTAACATGAGATTCAATGGAATTTAAAGGGAAATTTTGCAAAGTTGAGTGACTTATCAAAGTTCTTAGCAAATTGTCTTCTTTTCAAAGGTTTGATAAAATCTCAAAAAACTCAAACCCCGAAATGCGTGCATGAAAGGGTTAAACCTCCATGAAATAATAGATTCTTCTATAAGCTTGCTAAAAGCGATTATTTTATATTGTTTTAAATGGAGCAAAACCATTGTTGCCATGCTTCAGGCTTTGCCAAGGCTGTGTGTGTGAGTATGTGTGTTAGTGTATGAATGTTTGTTCGTTTTTTTTCTTTATTTTTCCCACTCTCCCTTTCATTCTCTTGAGCAGTGATGAAGCGGTCGATAAGGTAAAAGTGGTTCTACTACATTTTACCTTGGTTAAATAATCGATTTTCTTTCAGTTATTCAAGGCTTCTTCAACGGTAGCATCATGGCAACTGTGGTTTTACTCCATTTAAACCTCCAAGAAATAATCGATTCTTCTAAAAGCTTGTTGCTCACGCTAAAATCGATGATTTTACATAGTTTTAAATGGAGCAAAACCATTTTTGCCATGCTGAAGACTTTCGTATTGTGAGGTATCATTATTGATCTCACATGCTTAGAATGCGGAGCTCTATAGTCGGTTTAAAGTTTATGTTCAGCAGTTAATCTTGATTTCAGTAACAAGTTACCTGCAAAATAATTAGTCGGGGATTATTGATAATTGTTTGGGCAACTCGCACAAAAAAACAGTAAGACTAACAACACCTATTTAGTATTTAATGTACTATAGTATGGCTCTTAATTTATTCTTTAAGGGCTGAAGAAAAAGTTCCATTTATCCAACCCACCCCCCCCTCCCGTTAAAAAAATAAAAGAAGAAAAAAATTACAATTTTTTGTGGGATGGTGAGCGACCTCCCTAACCTATCCTTCAAGTGGTTCACGTCCAAGGACGGTAAAAGTTTGAGATACACTGCCTTAGGTGGTGTATCTTGGCTTTACACAAATTTATTTCCTGCTCCATGAACCTCCGTTTTTCTTCTCGTTCACTTCTTACTCTCCTACTCCCCTTTAATTAATATTTTTCTGTCCTCACTCCCCAGTTATCGGTCAGCACTTATCTTTATAGATTCTGCTCGCAGATAGAGATAACGAAAGAGAGGTCAAATGCGGGTCTGGAAAAAAGAGATCGGTTCAATCAAACCGATGAGAGTCATGATCAGGGCTGCCGTTTTGCGTATAATCAATGCTATTTTTCAATTCACCGATGATTCCACCGGATGAAAAAGATTACACAGTTCAGTTCAGTGCATGACTGCAATGAACTAAAATACTAGCATCTGTAATCTTTTCTCAACGGGTGGAGTCGTCGATGACTTTAAAAAAACTTGCGGATATTTTAATTAATCAACGGAGTTTCCACCGATTAAGGAAAGATTACAGATCAGGTTACTCTCGTGCATTACAGTCATACCCTGAACTGAACTGTGTAATATTTTCTCAACCGGTGGAATCATCGGTGAATAGAAAAATAGCATTGATTATACGCAAAACGGCAGCCCTGGTTATGATCCACGATGAGACCAAAAGACCGCGAGCCACGGAGTGCAGCGCGATGGGTGAATAAAAAAATTGCGGTCAAATATTTGCTCGGTAAACTTAAGGGTGCATCCAACCCCCGACTACTTAACCCTTCTACCCCTCACCACCAAATTTGGTCCTAAGGCTAATGGCTAATCTGCTGGTCTCGCTCGGGGAGAGAAGACGACCCGACGGATCGACGAGGAGACAGGGTCTCGGGGTCATAGCACGCCGCAGCGGGAGAAAAGAACTCATCCTTATAATTGAAATCGATCCATGGTCTGATTCGATGAGCTGATATCAAGTCAGTTTATAGACTCCGATATGGACAGTGCTGCCAACTTGAGAGAAACATTTTCAGATTAATAGAAAATTTAAAGAAAAAAAGTTCTTAAGCAACATTTTATTTCATCTATATGTATATGTTACCGCTGTATAGAAGGTCCAATTTGAAACCACAACTGGATCAAATTGAATCAGTGGCGTAGCGTGCAATTTGGCAACGTTGCAGTTTGTCCATTTAAACCCATGAAATAGATGGAACTATCGGACGTTCGGTGAACACCTTCACATCCGATATTTTACATGAGTAGAGGTGAATACATGGCTCGTACGGGATTCGGAAACACAGAACAAAAGGGAATGCTACGGATTTCGAAAACATAGAACCAAAGCGGGTGTACTACGGATTTCGAAAACAGGGATCAAAAGCTGAAACTACGGATTTCGAAAACACAGAACAAAAGCGGGCACTACGGGTTTCGAAAACGGGGATACCCCCCCCCACAAATTAAAAAATGAAAAATAATAACAAATATTAAAAAGAAAAAAAAGAACACAGTTTATTTTTCACGATTAATTCCGCGCTTTGTCACCAATGCTAATAATCGTTAAAAATACATATACTGTGTTCTTTTTTTTTTTTTTTTTTTTTTTTTTTTTTCAATTGGGGGGGAGGTATCCCCGTTTTCTAAACCCGTAGTGACCGCTTTTGTTCTTTTTTTCGAAATCCGTAGTGCCCGCATGTGTTCTGTGTTTTTGAAATCCGTAGCACTTCCTTTTGTTCTGTGTTTCAGAATTCTGTACTAGCCATGTATTCACCTCTACTTACATGGATTTAAATTGACAAAGTGCAACGTTGTCAAATTGCACGTTACGCCTCTGAATCGAATCTATCATACAAAATCCGGATTGAAAGGGTCGGGCAGAATTTAAGAAAAGTAAATGGCCCAAAGACTGCGCAAGGGCTTCTCTTGAGTCTAGCTCGCTTTCGAGAAAAAGAGGATCCTAAAAGATCCCGCAGTCATTGTGGGAATAACTGCAGAATGATCCGCGCAAAAGAGACCCTTCATCGTTGAACTCCATTCACGGTAATTCGCGATCATTTAACAACGAGAGGGTTACGTAACTGTAGCACGCGATGTTCGGCTCACAATTGTAGAACTTCAAAGTTGATGCTCTAAGTGAGTGAAAAAGCGGGCATGAGGAGGAAGAGAGGACTCTGGTCTGACATGGAAAGCACATTCAACCCCACACCCACACCTACACCAACATCACACTCACACCTCAAATTTCTTTTCGTGCGACAAAAGAGCAAAGATATGCCGACACATATATGAAGCTCTTGCAAGCTTTTTTCATTCGTGAATTGGCCTGCAATATCCGGTGAAAGATCACTAAACAAAATATGTAATAAATAATTGACAGGACTACACCAAAAAAAAAAAAAAAAAAAAAAAAAAAAAAAAAAAAAAAAAATCCTAAAATTTACTTCCGATAGACAGCACTTAAATCGAGGTTCGGAGTGGTATGGCCTGCCCACACAGTACTCCATGCATGGTGTGTATGTCTGCGGTCTCCACCATTTTATGGCTGATGACGTCAACACGCACCAAACCACCAGCTTCGTACCTGTTGTCCCTGCAGCGTGCTCTCCAATACGCACACACGAAGTGCGGCGGGAGATTGGGCTTATTTGTTTGTTCAGTAGAAGAGTCGAGAGAACTCCTTGGTAAAAATAACGACTATGCATCTGTTGGAATAACAACTATGATCTGTAAAATTTGCCATCTGTAGATAATTTTGCTATGGTTTTTGCGGTTACAGTAGTTTTTGAATAGGCACATAGTCGTTACAGTTGTTAGTATATCCACGGCTCTAAGGGCCCGAAGCAATTTTATTTTTAAAAAACCCGTAGATGGAGGTCAACATTTTTTCCCCCCCCCAAATTGTCATAACTCCGTTCATTTTCAACCGATTCTGCTTATCAAGACCGATAATATCGATAGATAATAAGTTGATCTTTTAAAGGCAACAAGAAAGGGGTCATTAGCTTGTCTTGTTCAAAAGTCATAGCACCAGTCTCACTCTTCATGGGACACCCATTTGACCCATTGTATGTTGCTGGATACCTGATCCACGTACTATGACTTTCAAAACAAAGTATTCTGGCGGATATTTTTATTCTTCCTAATTGGAAGAATGAAAATTCCAATTCTCTGCTAATTTTAAAGAATTTTGCAGTTATATCAGGTATTTCAGAGTTTATCAGAATTGGCACTTAAATGTATGCCTCAAAAATCTAAAACTGTTTGAAAAACATTGAAGAACATTTCAAGGTTCGATGAGCGTACTTTCTTTTTAAGGTCATAGTAACTTTCACCAATTCTCAGCTCATTTTTCGGTGAATAAGGAGTAAATTAGTAAATTATATTTTTTTTTTATCCCACACGAAGGGAGGAGGAAAGGGTCTGAATGACCTCTTTGACACTTCCTACCGGCACCGGCGCTCCAATGAAAAGATCGAAGGGAGACAGGAGGTGTTTCGATAAAATATGCGCCGCACCGAGACATCCCCAATCAAGGGATACGCGGACAATTCTCGGTTCAGGGTCTAAAACACGGTGCCAAGGAAACAAAAAACAAACAAAAAAAAGACGGAAGGGGCAACGGAAAACGGTAGCGTCCCCGCACACCGATGCGTTAAATACAGGGTACGTCACCCCTGCCCCCTGCTTCTTGCCCGCACCACCCCCATTCCCCCCGGAAGCATCGTGGAGGAGAGCAGGCTGGCGGGTATACGTCTCTAGCCTGCCTGTGCTCAGCCTCAGCCTTTTGCCTCTTCCGCTAGCAGCTTGATCCTTCGGAACACTTCTTCGACCATCGGCACACTTCCTATTCCGCGGCAACTCAACCTTTTGCCTTCCAACAGAACAGCCCTTACCTTACCTTAACCTCTCACCCTCCCGCACAATTCTCGTCCGCGAAAATCTGCAACACGATTTTCCGCAGCAGCCCGCAGCCATCGCTTGTGCTTGTTGCCACCGCCACCACTATGGCGCCGACTACCTCCCCCCTGTGCCCCCTCCGCCCCTACCAACCCCCTTAACCCTCCCCCCTCCCCCTCCCCCCGATCGCTTTCTCGCTCGATTCAAAGCCAGACGAGGCCGAGGCGCGAGGGCGCAAACAGTTGACATTCATTTTTGATTAGTTTGTGTTCCCACAGACGCCTCTCCCCTTCACCCCTTCATCAACTTCTCCCTCTCCCGACAACTTTCCGCGATTTTCTCGCACTTCACTTCACTTCACTTCACTTCACTTTGGTTTACTTCTTTTGAGCACCACGCGCCGCGCCGCGCCGGAGCGAGCTCGAGCAGCCTCTTGCTCAAAGCGCTCTCGTGCTCGCAGGAAATAGAGAACAATTTTTTTTCGGGACTTATTGACGGAATTGTTGCGAAGGTCTGATGTCTAAACTATCTTTTCTGTATTATGTTTGTTTATTTTGGGGATTCTACGTAGTGACGTCACTACGCCCACCATTTTTCAAAAGTTACCCGTGTGTATCTCTAAAACCAGGACACTCAGCAAGAAGCCGAAGACACCATTGTTCTCAGCTCATCAAATACTATTATTTTCTTTATAAAAAACACACACTTTTAGACGCTTGCAACTGCCCCATTAAAATTACTTGTAAAAAGTAAAACTTGTAAAACATTATAACCCCTTTGTTACGATTTATTCTACACTTCTTGTTTTTAACACTAGAACGCCGGACGTACCTTTTTTGGTACATTTGAAAATTCAAATTGATGGGGTCGGCCCCCCCTTTGGCCTATGAAGCTGATTTTTTATGACTTTTTCGGATTTTAGGGGGACCTCAACTTCTCCAAGTTTTAGCTTCTTCCGAGCTTTTTTTCTTTTTAAAAATGCAGATTTACCTAAAACGCCGGATGTACCTTTTTTGGTACATGCTCGTTTTCGGCCAGTTGGGAGTCTCAAAAAAAGATCATGTGCGAAAAAAAAGAAACAATTCTCCTGTTAGACGATTTTTAGAACATTTGAACGTCATCAGGGAAGAGAGGGGGGGGATAGAACCATTTTCCGGGACATATCAGCCCCCTTCCCCGCCCTTCCCTTGAGAGGTGTGGAATGACTTTATCGCTAACTCTCAAAAATGCTATGAGCCGGGAGCCTACGTCACAGCTTACGAACAGCTATTTCCGTCAAAGTGCAAATGATGCCGATTCATGTAATTTATGGCATCCAAACCTGATAAGTACGGTCAGAAATTTTGGATGTTGGTGGACACTGCAATTATAATTCAAAGTACGTGCTGAACGTTTTCTCCTATCTAGGCAAAGATGAGGAAAGGAAAAACGATGAGAGACAGGGAGACTACGTAATCAGAAAGCTTATGGATCCTTACGTCCTTACGTAGGCAAAGGTCGAAATATCACGATGGATAATTTTTTCACTTCAAAAATTATTGCCAAACAACTTATGAAAAAAAAGACCAGTATTCTTGGGACCATAAACAAGAAACGCCGCAAAATTCCACCCCAAGTGAAGGCAGGAAATGAAATTCTCTACGATACATTCGCTTTCAAGAATGGTCACATGACTCTGACTGTCTATCAAGGGAAACAAAAAAAAATGTTGTGGTTCTCAGCACATTGCATCCTGATGGACAAGTTGGCGATGACGAGAAAAAAAAAACCGGAAACAATCAAATGTTACAATGAAACTAAATTCGGCGTCGATGTCGTGGACCAAATGGCCAGAAATTATTCTGTTAGGGCCTCGTCAAGGAGGTGGCCCGTACATACATTTTACAACATTTTGGATTTAACTGGAACACATGGATGGATTTTGTACAAAGAGTGTGAGGGGGTGGAATGGGGGAGGGGAAGGGGGACGTAGACATAATATAGTAAGAAAAGATTCTCAACATACGTAATAGTATCCAAATATTTTCATTCGTCAAGAACCCCCTCCCCCCTCCTCCCCTTCCACCCTATAGGTTGCTTACGCCCTCCAAAACACGAACACCGACTTATTTAGTATATCATTGACGAAACAACTCGGAAACGAAGAAAAAAACACTGAAAAAGACTTATGATAATTGAATGTACCATTTTTGGTACATCCGGCGTTCCAGGGTGGAGTCAATGTTCAGGCGTCCTAGTGTTAAGGGGGGATGGGAGAGGATTTTCACCCTAATTTAGGACCAATGCAAAAAACAAGTACTGATTAGTGTAGAGTTATAACATAAAAATCAACCAATCTATGTAGAATAAAATAAAATACGAATAAAAATTGATACAAGAATACTAAATAGAAAACATGTGACTGGACAGGATCTTCACATCGTGACACGCTGTGTGACATCTACATTGAAATTTTGATTAAATACATCGAATGAGTTACTGAGTTGATTTTGGAACTTTGTAATGCTGGCAACCTTTCTTTCAAGTGAGTTTTCATCAAAGGAACTATGCATGATTTCCATTTGAATTCATGAGAAACAATCGATTAGTAAAAGGGCCACGACCCCCTCAAGAATCGATTGTTTCTCATACGATCAAATAGGATGAATTCGTGATTGCCAAATCGATGGATCCGCCCATGTTGTCCTTTATAGTTGACAATCTTTCCTGCAGCGGCAAACGTTTTCAACAGACCCATATGTTGGCATTTTGGCAACATTGGAGTGATAGTTGTGGCTTGGAGAACCCCCCACCCCTTCATACCGCTAATACTCAAAGGCTAGAGGCGAGAAAATTAAAAGTTTAGTCCTAGAACAAACTATTTACACTCTCCTTATTTTAGGTACCTCATCTTTCTGGCGTGCATTGTTGATATTCAAGGATCCGATCCTCCTTCCCCACCCCTCACAATGGTCCGAACATGACTTTTTCTGGACATGAAAAAAATCCATTTTTTTTTCTTCAGAAACTTTATAAAACCGTTATTTTCTGTATAAAAACCATGTTATCTGACTTATTTTAAGCTGTGAAATCGTTTAATAAACTCAGTTTTTATTTATCTTGCCACTAATTGCTCATATAATCTTGATTTTTGTCCGTGAAAAAATGTCCGTGAAATTCCATATTTTGTCCCATTGTGCCCTTTCCTCTCGATTCCATCAGTTCATTTAAGTCTATGTTTTCTCGTTCATATGCCATTTGCTCCAGTTTGTAATGTAGAGTTGGCCTCATGAGAGTAGGAGTCTCGAAACATCTCTCGGAACGAAGTTGGATGAGGAATAGGTACTCAAACAACACCTACATGCCACCGCACAACTTTCGGCAAAGTTTTCAATCCTCCTCGTAATACCACAGCTCTGATATTTTTACTCCTTGAAAGTGTCATCAGCTCACTTTCAACTTGTATTGGTAAACAGATTTGATTGTCTACCTCTATCTACACTACCCCTACACTATACGGCTATAACTATAAATGAGACGAAAAATGAGACACAAGGCTACGAAAACTTAAACATTTAAGATGAGACGTTTCGGACTAGAACAAGTCCATTTTCAATCAATAAAAACAATAAAAGACGAAAACGCAGTGAGTGCCTACAAGGTGATAGAGCAACTAACAAAAGCAATGATCAAGGAGGAAAAGACAAACACAGGCCAAAAAGAACATAGAGTGGACTCATTCCAGTGGCCGTGGTTCATTTCAAGAAGTGATCTTGAAAAATTATTGGTCTCCCTCGCCAGAATCTTCACATTTTCAAAATCAAAATTATGCTGTAACTCATTCTGGTGTTGATGCAGGGCCGTCTTCTCATTCTGGTCATATTTATGACCATTCAACCTTTTACTTAAAATTTTGCGCGTTTGACCAATGTACGCAATCTCACAATCTTTGCATTGGATCTTATACACTACCTCTGAAAGTTGCAAAGTTATCACGTTTAGCTTTCAGTGTTAAAATTACAATTATGACAGTGTACCCATAATGATCTAAAACAACTGCCAAATTCTCAGAAAGCAAGGGCACGTATGGCAATTTAACAATTTTAGACAAATCTATGTTTTTCTTAACTGACTCAACGTTGATCCTTTCCATTGTTTCCTCATGTTGAACTTTCTTAAAAATGCGGTTCACAAAACTGGAAGGATTACAGTTTTCAACCAACATTTTTTCTTTACCATCATTAATTACCTCTCGATGAAATTGAGAGTCAGATAAACCAACGATACGCCGGGCCAAATTATGAACAACATTTCTTTTAAAAGCAAAAGGTTGAACTGAGAGGAAATTAAGGTACCTTCCAGACGCAGTTGGTTTTTGGTCCCACTTACATGAAATTTTACCCTGATGTCGACCCAATTTCATGTCAAGAAAATTTAAAGACCCGTTTCGCTCTTCCTCCAAAGTAAACTTTAACATGGGGGACTGTCCATTAAAAAATTCTAGGATGTTTTGAATTTCATTTTGATGTACAAAAAGGAAGAGATCATCAACAAAACGCATATAAATGAAAATTAAGGCATTCGTAGTACTATCAACAGTCAATTCCAAGTCTTCCATAACTATATTAGCCAAGCCAGCAGAGACACTGTCCCCCCCCCCCATGGGTAAAACCACTAATGTGATGGTAATATTTGTCTTGAAACTAAACTATAATATATAGCTATAACTTTAGAGTGGAAGTGGGCTGGTCCACCTTGTCCCACACAGGGTAGAAGAAATCTAGGGAAAAAGCGGAATTTGGACGGCATATTCCAAGGTTTGAGGTTAAATTTTGTAGGTCGTTTCCGGCGATGCCCGAGTTTGTTAACGGAACGACCGGAATCGTTTGAAATTTCGATCGATAGAAACTTTGGAATTTACGAGTAATCTCGTTTGACTGGGTTCTACCTTGCATCCTCTGGACAGTTCTAAAAATCGTCCTACAAAATTTAACCTCAAAATTGATTTTTACGGCAAGATGGCGGCGCCCTAGGTGACAACAATGAACCATCGTAGCGTTCCTTGATGCGCCAATCTAAAGTTATAGCTCATTGCCCCTACACAATAATATGAAGTTTGGCTAAGGTTACCCGGCCCATAAGACTCGTTCAGTTCTTGAATTTACCACAGTGACATAAAAAAGTTAAGCTTTTTTTTTTTTTTTTTTTTTTTTTTTTTTTTTTTTTCCCTTTCCTGGTGAGTAGTTACTCAAAAACACTGCGACCTAAAGATCTATTGTGACCAGGTTTATTCTAGGCTACTCTTCCCAAAAACATTCTCCCCTGATTAACTCAAGGAGAATGATAGGTAGTATCCCTAGTTCTTGACAGTCTTCCCCAGAGTTCGATCCTAGAATGTTCTGTCTTTTTTTGTCCAGCGCTTCACAGTCGAAGATGATGTGTTCTGCTGTCTCTTCTTCCACCTCGCACAATCTGCATTTTGGTTCATCCTTGTAGATCCTCATCCTATGCATGTGTTTCCTTAGAAGATTGTGTCCTGTCATCAGTCCGACCAGGTTTCTCACTTGCTCCCTACTGTACTTGAGTAGGTTCGCAGTCATCTTCTTAGAGTAGCAGTTGAGTATTCTTTTGGATCGCAAGTTAAGCCTTTGTTCGATAGGTAATAAATATGGCGTAACCTCGCGACACGTTTTGAAAGTGCGCAAATTTTTAAAACTGGTAGAGAAATTGAAGGATGAAAATTTCTAAGAGGATCCTTTCTCTATAGGAAGTTAAAGTACCTTAAAATATATTATAAATATTGAAACTAACCAACCTCCACAGACAAATAGAGACCCAGCACACCGTATGCTTCCCTGTTAGAAAAGTGAAGCAAGTTTAGGGGTCAGAGTCAATCAGTCAACAGTAGGCAACTGTTAGCTGTTGTTTCGATGAATTCCAACGAAAATTGAGCCAGAAAAGTGGACACCTATTATAGCAAGCTTTTTGTGCTGGGTCTCTATTTGTCTCTTCCAACCTCAGCCAAAATCTGAGGAGTTGTATGACATTCTTTTACTCTCCAACTGTTAAACCTCCGAAGGGGATCAAATTGTACGTTTACATATAGTGTGTGCAGTAGACACGTTGAATTCGATTATACTCATAGATTTAGATTATTGAAATGTGATGTTGCTTGATCGAACATCCTATTATACAATTTTAAAGTTGCTGACATCCAGTGGCGGTTTGTGCAATATGGCAACAATGAATCCTCTTCATTTCATCCTATTTAAAATAACCGATCTTTAGGAGGTGCATTACACCCCCAAGAAATCGATATATTTGCATATATTTAAACGGCAAAACAAATGGTTGCCAAATTGCACGAGCCACCAGTGCTGAAATCAGGAGGCATCAAAGATAGTCCCTTTTACGAGCATCAGAGGAAAATAAATCTCCATTGGAATGCGTGGAGATCCCTGCCGCTTTTACCATCCAGTGGTGCATAGCCGTAGCCAGGATATTGTCTTTCTCTCTCTTAGCCCATTTAAACGCATGTGTTAGAAAAGGACAGAAAGAGGGGCTGAAGTCACGTGACAGCCCCTATATCCATCCTTTTCGAACACATGCGTTTAAATGGGCTAAGAGAGAGAAAGACAATATCCTGGCTACGGCTATGGAGTGGTGTATAATGACTGGTGCGTCGCCGCGCCGTCGCGCGGGTCCTGCACGACAGTTTTGCAAAGGATCAAAAGGATTTTAAAAGGGGTCGGGGGAAAATGGAGATGAACGCACAAACACTTAATATCGCAGAGGCATGACGCGACGCGACGCCTGCTAGATGTGCGGACGCAAAAATTTACACGTGCTACACGAGAGATAGAGCAAATAAAAAGAGGCAGGACTATAGGCAGTTGGCAGGTGTTGCTTGCCGGAGGGACCCAAAATGCACGTTGACAAACGTGATTAGCGGGGTAGCATGTACTGCCGGGGCCGGCAGCAATGAGAATGAGATGACGCGACGCTCGGTGGATCTAACCATGAAATTTTCCGGACATAATTGAAGCTGGCTCCGGAATAAGGTTCCCTTAACCCCTTATGGACCAAGCCCGAATATATTCGGTTTTCTCCTCTAGTCTTTTTCACATTATTCCAGTATCAGGATTCCGAATAAACACGATTCTCGATGTAGTATAAAAATATGAGATTTCGCCTGGCGCCTTCGATCCGTCGTATATGCAATTCCAACTCCCCCGAGTACGAACAGTTAACTACCTTCCCTATACAAAAGGATAAGTGACGTGAACTAACCTGGTCTTTAAACGGTTAAACAATGTAAGTGCTCTTACCGAGAATTTTGCATTGTGAGCAAATGAAGGTTTTTAACTAAAGAGCATATCTGTTGTTAATCTGCCCTTCTTCCGTAGACAGCTTCAGTTTTACGGACACAATTCAAGCTTATGAACTATTGACGAGCTTTATTAGCGATAAAGAGGATTTATGGGTCGTGACAATGAAACTTCAAGGAGGTAGTCATGATCGAAATATCTTATGGACACTTTACACGGGTTTGATTCGATTTGTATATTTTTTAACCTTGAAAAGAACAAATTTGGACAAATCCACTTGAATTTGGTTTTTAACAACGAGCTACAGCGATATAGAGGCTGATACATGTTATAAGGTCTATCTGAAAGTGTGAAAGCATGGGCGATATGAATCAGAGGGCCGATCATTTACTTCATCGTTAAACCGATCGATAAGACTGTCTATGAGTGGTGCTATTGGTCGAAAATTGTAAAACTTAGCCGTTGCTATGGTAACCATCGTTATAGTGTCCGTTTTTTAAAGGTTACTCATGAGTAGCCTTTATAAAACGAGACTCTTAACGATGGTTACCATAGCAACAGCCAAGTTTTACAATTTTCGACCAATATCATCACTCATAGACAGTCTTATCGATCGGTTTAACGATGAAGTAAATGATCGGCCCTCAGGTTTGTTTGCCGAAAAAAAAACGAAAAAGCAAGTGTCCAAGAGTGGCTATCTGGACACAGAACTTTTAATACAACTATCCAGAGGAGAAAATTTAGCTTGTCTCCATTACGAGTCAGTTTCTTTACCGTGCAAACCCTTCCAGAAGAACTGTTATATCGATGTCTGTGTCCAGATAGCCACTCTAGAAGACTTGCACTTTCGTTTTTAGCCAGTTTCAAATGTTTTTGTCACAATTTTTTTCACAATATTTAAAGGTAGGATATGAGGCAAACAAACTGAGCCTGTGTGAAAAACTTGCATAAGAGATTTCCATCATTTCTTTACCTTCGTGAAGATTCAATATCACGTCCCACAAATCATGTACATCGTTAGAGCTTGTTGGTTGTAAACAAAAATGCAAGTGTAAGAGTGGCTATTAGTATTTGGATACAAAAATTGATATAACTGTTTCTTCTGGGAGAATTTGCAACATAAAGAAAGTGACACATGACAGCAACAGGTCAAATTTTCTCACAGAGATAGTTGAATTAAAATTCTGTGTCCAGATAGCCAGTCTTAAACACTTGCACTTTCGTTTAAAACCAATTTCCACTGGATTAATTACAATTTTCGATTTGATAAAGTTAAAAAATATGAGACAAATACACCAGACTCAGATTGTCCATGCTGCCATACTTTGAGACAGGACTTGTAACATGTACCAGCTTCTCTAGTCTCTATTGCTCTTTACCTCATTGTGAACAATAAATAGTAATATAACTCAAAAATGTATGAAATCATTGATTTAAGGTACTTAACACGAGTCAAACAACATTTAGTTGTTGCAAGAAAATACCAACCCTAACATGTTTGTAAAGCCAAAAGACAACTTTTCATGTATTTTAAAACTTTTCAAAAATACCAACTCGTACATGTTTTTAAAGCCGAAATACAACTTTTCATGTCCTGCAAAATCCTCTGTTCCAATCCAGTGAGTGACGGGTCGGACCGGGGAAGGGGGTGCTACAACTTGTGCACACACGGACGCAAAATGATGCTTGTTCAGACAACGTCAATTTTGGGATTAGTGCCATACCTGCCTAACCCACTTTAAATGATGAGCCATGTAATATATTATAAAGCATTAAATATATGGCTCATGAGTTAGTGTTGATAATGCACGTTTGGCACACACAGAGCGCTCTGATTACGGGGTAAACGCTTTTTGAATCGAGGATGCTGAAAGCAGAGACATTGTTCCACTGTCTTCGTAATATCAGTGCATGGCAACTCTTGAGTTTGAATTTGATGTATCCTCCGGTACAAACAGTCATATAAGTTTTGCGTTGACAGTTTGACGCAACCCGCATTACACGTTCCGACCCTTTCTCGATTTTTAGGGAATGAAAGAAAATGGAGGATTTCGTGCTTTAATTTTAAGTGTAAAGCGGGTTGCATTGAATCGTCGGCGCAGGGCATATGTGTCTGCTTTCACAGTCAACGAATTAAAATAAACTGTAGGGAACACCCTACGAAGACTTTCTCCTTCCATTTTTATCTGGGGGGGCCCCAGACCCCCTTAAGAATTCTGGGGGGACCCCCAGACCCCCCTTACGTATTCCGGGGAGGCCCTCAGACCCCCCTTAAGTATTCTGGGGGAGACCCCCAGACCTCCCTTTAGTATTGTGAGGGAGACCCCCAGACCCCTCTTTAGTATTGTTGGGAAGACCCCCAGATCCCCTTTAGTATTCTGGGGGAGACCCCCAGACCCCCCTTTAGTATTCTGGGGGAGACCTCCAGACCCCCTTTAGAATATTTAAATTTTTATCTTTTTTGACCCATTTTCCCATTGATTTTAATGGAAACCAGTTTTCATCCATAACTAACCTAAAAATTAAAATTTTAAAAAAACAAAAAAAAAAGTCCCCCTGGGGAATGTTAAAAGCAGCTTGTCTGCAAAATTTGGATACACATGGATCAGTAGTTCAAAAGTTATGCTGGATTTCACGTTCATGACTACAGACAGACAGACAGACAGACGGACAGACAGACGCCATAGAAAGTTTGTGCATTTACTCCTCCCTACCATTTACTGTTAAGAAATATTGAAATATCATGGATGGATGTTCTTTAGGATAGTATTAGGCATGATAAGAGCCAATTATTTTATAATTATCATGATTGACTTAGTCGCAGAGGGCCAAGTATCGAAACAAAATGCATCAAAAATCTCTGCGCCATTGCAATACTTTCTAAATTTTTCTAATTTCATTAGAGTGAGAAAGTAAAAATGTTAGTTGACTCCTTAGATTTTGGTGTAGCTAGGCAATTTGCAATACCTAACACAGTGAATTGAAGCATTCAATGCTTCAATTCACCTACCTTGCCAAAATTTAAGGAGTTGACTGACATTATTTCATTCGTTGACTGTATGTACCTACCACTTCTGGGTTTCTGGCTAGTGCCGTGCACGAGTTTAACGCAACGAGCTTTACATTTATCTAGAGTGACATTTTAATTGGTAGCCTACGTAACCTCCATCAGGGATCTTTAGGTTAGGTTCATAAGAGAGTAATTTTGTAGTAATTTTGAGTAACTTTTGTAAAAATTTGACTTATGATTGATAACCGGAGCGAATATACTCAGGCATGGTATATATTAAGAGAGTCAAGGTTAATTAGGAGATTAGGCACTATAGATATTTATTTCTACTTGAGGCCGGTGAAAAATGCGGTTAGGACGTCTGAAGTATGAACACATAGTTGAATTGCATTGTTCGATTATTGAAGGGATGATTCGTATTCGAGAAAACGAAGCAACCGGGGGCCCGATACACTACAAATTATTTGCGGAAATATATCCAATTTAATTGTTGAGTGAACATTTGAACAAAGCAAGGCCTGTGATGTGACGTCACTGCGATCAGGTAATTATCAAGTGTGCTATTATTTTAAAGTATGAGTTTCTCTCTTATTTTCCTCTCTTCCCGTGACTCCCAACTAACAATGGGTCTGTTGCAAACTTTTGCTACAACGATTCAGAGTATTATATCTAATGTAAAATCGCCTGAAAAGTCCATTGGTGGCATCAAAAAGTCATAAAATGTAATAATAAACTCACAGGAGGCGTTTAGTGAAATCCAAGATGGCGGAGAAATATCGAGCAATCTGTATGCATGCACCACAAACGTACAAGGATGACCAACTTTTACAACCTCACTGGAGGTAGAGGTTATGTGTTTGTTTACGTTGTGATTGGTTGTGATCGATATTGTGAGGTTGGCTATCCTTGGATGTTCGTGGTTGCATGCATACAAATTGCTCGATATTTTACCGCCATATTAGATTTCATTAAACGCCTTTTGTGAGTTTATTATTGCATTTTATGACTTTCTGATGCCACCAATGGACTTTTCAGTCGATTTTACATTAGGTTAAACTCTCTTGATCGTTGTAGCAAAAGTTTGCAACGGACCCATTAGAAATTATTGAATTTATAGAACATGAAGCTAATTTTCTATCCGTGGAAATTGAATTGTTTAAATCCTCATTAAATTAATATATTTTACGAGTCTCCTGGAAAACTCATACACACAATAGAACAATAACCCAACAAACAAAACGATTTTTGTTTTTTTTTTCACAAAAATGAATCGGTGCCTGATGAATGACACTGACTTGAAATAAATCCATCACACTCTGAGAAAACTTTTCTGGTTAATTCAACCGGACGTCTTGATAATACTTACTTTGCCGGAATGGGGCTCTTGCAAATTTTTGCTGTGAACAAATGAATACTCCATTTTGATGTAAAAACCAGCAAAAATCACGAAAATCACTCTGAGAAAGTATAAAATTTAGTAATAAACCTACATAACTATGGCAAGATCGTAATGGCGGTTCAACGCAGGTATCATGGGAGATTCCTATATAATATGCCACTTTTTCTTTGGAAACATAGAGATATGTCTCAATTTAGATAGTAATCTCCCATGATACCTTCGTCGAACAGCCATGCCATTAAGCTCGATTTTGAGAGTGGATTTCGTGATTTTTTAGTGTACTCATGCATCGTCATTTTTACAGGTTTTATGCAAGAATCAAATTTTCAATCCCGTGTACCAAAAGTTAACAAGAGCCCCATTACTATTGTTTCATCAGGAATTACCACTATATTTCAAAATGATTGTACTTTTCTGACACATCGTTTCAAAAGGACAAAGAGAGATGAAAATAAATTCATGGCTACACACGGCTATGGTGCACGATGCATGCAAAGGCGTAGCGTGCAATTTGGCAACGTTGTATTTTTTCCATATAAACTCATACAAAAAGGCCGAATGCGAAGGTGTTTACCGAACACCCAATACTTCGATCTTTTTCATGGGTTTAAATGGACGAAATACAACGTTGCCAAATTGCACGCTGCGCCACTGGATGCACGCTCCTCTGAATCACCGCATATAGGTAGCGTTCTAGAATTCATCCCTTCATTGTCTCGATACAGAAAAGATTTTGAATAGCAGTTCTTTTCAATATACATAGATATACTCCATCACAGGATAATGTAATCTTTTCTGTACACGGATGCAGTAAAACGGTTGAATTTTAGAACGCTACCACAGTCGCGAAAACAAGTGAGCTGAGAACTTTGCTTGACCATCCACCAGTGCCACCAGTCACCACCGGAACCAATTTCCGTCCAATTCGCTTTATTTTCTGCAGACTGTCCGACTCAGGATGTCTCCCCCCCCCCCCCCCAAGTCTACCACAAAACCCTTCTGCGCCCTTTCCTTCTTCTCTCTTCGTCGCGTCATTGTCTTCGGCGGTCTATTTTGTACACAACCAATCTGTCCCAGTCTATTAGCAGTCTGCGGTCGTCCACGCAAACGCTACGCTCTATGGGTGCGGGGCGCGAGCGCACATTCGGATCGAAACATGGGACTTTCCCGGACATAACTTTACAAATAAAAAACAAGATTAAAGAACAATAGACATCAAACTAATTTAACATTCATATATGCTTAAGGGATAGGTGGGAGGGGTGGAGGGGGGGGGGGGGGGGTATCCGCACGGACTCTAGCGCAGGCTGATTTTTAAAATCATTGGATAAGGCTGGTAGATTGGATGAATTAACCCATTTATGCCCATTGCCAGTGGCGGCTCATGCGATTTGGCAACCATGCAATTTTCCATTTAAACTTAGGTAAAAGAATCGATTCTTGAGGAGGCTGACAGCCTCCGGGAGAATCGATTATTTTACATTGATTAAATGGGAGGAGGACATTGTTGCCAAATTTCATGAGCCGCCACAGCCCATTGCATGGGTCGTTGGCTGCCCACTTCCATTGTGTTTTTGGACCAAATTACAGTGCATTTAGGCCAATTTTACTGAATAATCAAATTTGTGGTCTTTCAGCAAGTATCTGCTCGACCAGAAAATTTCACAATTTTTATAAATTCTCAATTTATTAACTCTAGAATGGTGTTTTTTAGAAAAACACCAAAAACACGTAAGTGTTTAAATAAAATTGGGCATAAATGGGTTAAGGGCTGCTTTTGGTCCATCTAAAGTGTTATTCGAAAAGTAAAGTTCTTTAACCCCCAGTGCTCCTCCGCTACATTCGATAAGTTATCCGCTTGGTTCAATCAGCCAATAGCTTATCGAATGTTGCGGAGGGATGCTGGATTAAAGAAGTATACTTTTTGATAAACACTTTAGCGAGACCAATAGTAATTCTTCATTCAGCCATGTCAACCAATTTCATCGAATGATTCCAAAGATTGGCCCGCAAGGTCTGTTTCTTTGCGATTCAGTGGCGGCTCATGAAATTTGGCAACAATGTCCTCCTCCCATTTAATCAATGTAAAATAATCGATTCTCCCGGAGGCTGTCAGCCTCCTCAAGAATCGATTCTTTTACTTAAGTTTAAATGGAAAATTGCATGGTTGCCAAATCGCATGAGCCGCCACTGTTGCGATTAAAGATTGTATTTCACACTGATGCTCTTATACTTTCAGGATTGTGTCAATGAGGGTATGTTTTATACATTCAGCAATTTCCACACTTCTTTTTCAAATCGTTTTGGAATTACATGACTGTAAAAATTTGTTTGGAGAGTCCCTATGAGGTCAGCTGATTTTTAGTTTTTCTTTTCGCGATACTGAAAAACCTGTTTTTTTTTTACCTTTCGCTGCACTTTTCTCAGGAACTAGTAATGCTATTTTCATGAACTTTTTTTTTTACAATTTTCCTCAGAAAAAGCTCTATAAGTGGACCTAGGATATTCGGTGTAGCTCATTTTCTTTTTTTTATAGACGTTCAAAGCTCAAAATAAAAGTGAAAAAATCAACCAAACTTTCAACTTTTTTTAAAAAAAAAGTTTTTGATGAATTCTTAGAATCCTAGTTCCACTTATAGTCAACACTCATACACATCTTCATACAAAATTGCAGCCTTGTAGGTCAAACAGTTTCAAGGAAAAGTGCACCAGAAGTGAAGCATAATTATTATTTAACATTGATTAACATAGGACCTCATTCTCCCCTTAAGAACAATACACAGTGTGACGCGGAGCCCAATAATGGTTAGATAACACGTATCGGTCGCAACTGTTTTGAGCTAATTCTGGCCATGACCAAGGACATGACAATAATTAGCTTAAACTACTTTATGCACCCTTAGGTGATAAACAGTGTAGGAGTGGAATACGCTAATGAAGATTCCACTCCTGACACAATAATATATAAGGTGAATATCACTTTAGAGAGGCTCTCTCTTGTTCGTTCTGGTTCTTCTCTTCGTACTTCTAAAGCTCCGTGTCACGGCTCCGAAACCATCTGTAATTATTTGTGAATAAAACCTTTGTATAAACTCGCAACGCTCGTCTTTGACTTAAACGCTACCACGAATCACATTATTATATTATAAAGTGTTCAGTCTGAGGACCGACCACAATTGGTGGCAGCTATAGTGATTCGAATCCACAAAGTTTTAAAGAGATTACACTGTCCACAATTAATGGCAGCAAGTGATTCGCACCAAAGATACGCGATAGTTACAGTTAAATCGGTGGTAGTTTTTCTTCGAGAACGAAAACTAAATCCTTCGTCGACGAAAGTGGACTTCAGGTTAGTCGTGATACTTTAAGATAATTCAATGATTGCATTTCCCTGTGTTCCTATGTTTAAAAACCCTTTCCCCTTTTTCCCCCCCACCACCCGCTCATATTTTTTCTTTTTTTTCAGGTTGTGTTTTAGAAAATAAAAAAAGTGCTAATTTTAAGGGCAGATAAAAAGTTACAAAAAACTTGTGATTTTCCAACGATTTATTTCAAGAGAAAAAAAAAAAATCGTAAATTATAGCAATAATGTCGTCTCCTGATGGTCATATTTCAGGAACATCTGAAACAAACAACGATGACAAAGAGCTGATTAGTCTTATGTTAAATAGGTTGCCATATTTTTTAGACAAACCGAATCAAAACATAGGCTATTTTCTTTAAAGAGTTCGAAGAAATTAAACAACTGGCTAAGTGGTCAGAGCAAAAAGCGTTTTATTTTTGCCGAACAAAATTAGGTGGTGAAGTGCTGAGCTATGTAAAAAATCAGCCAGAAGTTACTGAACATACGTACGAGTCTCTGAAAAAATTGTTAGTCTCTAGGTACGAAAAAGTAGCAGATTTAGGTTATGAAAGAATTAAATTTTATACTAGGGCACAAGAGCCAGGAGAAACTGTTAGGGAATTTGCATCAAAATTAAGGGAGCTAGGATACGCATGTAAAGAGAAGGGAATGAACGGAGCCGAAGAAGAAATTTTACAAAGACACCTGCAAGAGCAGCTGAAAACAAATTTTCTCAAAGGGCTAAATGACTCAATTAGAAGATTTGTCATTGTTAGAAGACCAGCAACGTTTGAGGACGCTATTAAAGAAGCAATGTTCGAAGAAGAGCAAATTAAAGAAATTACATGTAGTTACTGTCAGAAAAAAGGACACTTAGAAAAAGATTGTAGAAATAAAGCAAGATCACAATCAAGACATACTAGTAGTCAAAATTTTAACAGTAGAAACAATAATTATGGTCCGCAAAACGAAAGAAGAGAGTATAATAGAAGTCAAAATCAAAACCAAAATTATAACTCTCAAAATGGATATTATTCGCAGAAGTTTAATCAGGGTAATAATCAGAATTATAGGTACTCAAATGATCAAAGTAGCCAGGATATAAGGCAGCGAAATAATAGGAATGTCAATTTAGTTTCAAAAAATAAGGATTTTTGAATACCCCCACTAGAAATGGTGGGGGGAAAAAAGGCGACAATGGCATTTCAATCCCGTTGAGAAAAAATGATTTGGGATATGTTGTAAATATTAGAGTAAAAATGAAAAAAAATTTTCCCATTTTTTTTAATCGATACTGGGAGTGTCATTTCGATAGTTCAGAGTAACGTTCTAGCAGGTTTAATTAAATTTGTGAATAGGAATAGGCGTAGTTATCTGACGAATATAAGTGAATCAAATGTCTTAACTTTAGGTACGATAATGCTCACGCTTTTGCATGAGGGCAAAAGATTCCAACAAGAATTTCATGTCGTTGGAAGCAGAACTTTAGACCCAGTAGGAGGCATAATAGGCATGGATTTCATCGAAAAATATTCTGCCAATCTAATGTTCACAGAAAATAGTATGACAGTAGCACGCAGCGATACTTACGCAAATGTCCTAAAATGGGCACCAAGTTATCCAATTTTTGAGGAAACAGATAGCTCTGTGACTAGAAAACCTGACAAAATTCAGGAAAAATCAAAGTATACTCACAGAGAAATGAAACAGGGAGAGCTACTCTTCAAAAACAGTAGGAACATTAATAGCAACCACAATGTCGTTTCTAGTGGCTCTGCTAAAAGGAAAACAGAAAAAAGTAATTATTCAGTCCAACATAAAGTAAGATATCAGGTCAAAACTAGGCACCCATATTCTCTCAGCCCACAATCAAGTATAGACTGCGAGTGTTTTATAGAACCATATCTTGATTCAGAAAAAAATCATTTTTTCACGAGGCAAAGGCAAAATGATCATAACGTCTATTCATTTGGGTCATTTTGTCTCTAAGGTAATTAAAGGTACGATTATAGTACCTATGTTTAACAATAAGGCCAAAAATCATTTTTTAAAGGCAGGCCCTAACGGCACATTTCGAGGTTGAAACCGGATTCAAATCGGTTTGGCAAACCAGTCTACCGATTTCAATCCAGATCTTCAATCCAGTTTGAAACCCGATTAACTCAAGCTGGATTTAAGCCGGATCATAGACGTCTTGAAATGGCTTACATGTCCGCAAAAAAAATTGACTAACTAGATTTGACTAGGTTCCTAGCTATCTTCGCGAAGCATCGTAGGCCCCTATTCAAACTGATTCAAA
>VMOF01000001.1:12162597-12170035 GCA_011764245.1 Trialeurodes vaporariorum | reverse complement strand
GGAAAAATATATTTCCGTTTATTTTTTATTTAGGTCTCACGGGGACGCTCGACTTTTGAGGGCCCCCAGAGTTGTGACGCGGAGCCCAATAATGGTTAGATAACACGTATCGGTCGCAACTGTTTTGAGCTAATTCTGGCCATGACCAAGGACATGACAATAATTAGCTTAAACTACTTTATGCACCCTTAGGTGATAAACAGTGTAGGAGTGGAATACGCTAATGAAGATTCCACTCCTGACACAATAATATATAAGGTGAATATCACTTTAGAGAGGCTCTCTCTTGTTCGTTCTGGTTCTTCTCTTCGTACTTCTAAAGCTCCGTGTCACGGCTCCGAAACCATCTGTAATTATTTGTGAATAAAACCTTTGTATAAACTCGCAACGCTCGTCTTTGACTTAAACGCTACCACGAATCACATTATTATATTATAAAGTGTTCAGTCTGAGGACCGACCACACACAGCAAGATAACTTAAACATGTGAAAAATAGTTCAATTTAGAGCTTGAAATGATTCAAACAACACGGTTTTAGCATGAAAATATTTACATTCTTTAGTTTTTTAACCAAAAAACTGCAACTTTTCTTGTCTAGCAAAATCTACGTTTGGACCCAGTGTGGGGCAGCCGCTCATCGCTTCGCTGCTTTGCGGTGGGTGTGCGCGCGCAGCAAGGAATAGGTTTAAGGCAGATCCAAGGTCATTGTCTCTTCATTATATTGTCAATCATCTCACGCGTCACCTGACTTCAACAAAAATATCAACAACACGGATGGTGGCTCCGCTGGTAAACAGCCTGTTTTCATGAATGACTTGATGCTTCGATCGTATCGGACGCCTACCCGCGTGTCCGGCCTTTTCGTTGTTCAAAGCACGCAATGAGCGATATGAACGGATACAGCGGCCAAAAGTCAGCGGATCGCATTTGAATAAAACCACAAACACGTCTATATTTTTACTTGGGTTCAAAGGGGAGAGAAGCAATAATTAATTGATTTTTCCAAGGTCAAAAATTATTGCGATCTATCGATGTCTCTTCCCTATGAGTCACTGGATACGCTGACAAATAGTTCTTGAGTTCTAGTAATGGGGTTCTTGCGAACTTTTGCTCCACGGGATTGAAGAGTTGATTCTTGCATAAGAACCTGTAAAAATGACGATGAGTACCTACACTAAAAAATCACGAAACTCGGGCTCAGAATCGATCTCAATGGCGGTTCGACGCAGGTACCATGGAAGATTCCTATCTAAATTGAGACATACCCCTGTGTTTCCAAAGAGAAAGTGGCATATTAGATAGGAATCTCCCATGCGATACCTGCGTCGAACCGCCATTACGATCTTGCCATTTAAGTAGTCATGTAGGTTTATTGCTGAATTGTTGATTTTTTGGTTTTAAATGATTTTCGTGATTTTTTCTAGTTTTTACATCTGAATGGTCTATTCATTTGCTCACAGCAAAAGTTTGCAAGAGCCCCATATTATCACCAGAAGCACAACGATATGTAGACCACAGAAAGTCTACATTACTTTGACCAGAAAGGTTGGAGCTTTTTTGCCACCATCTGGCAACTATGATGGATACACCCCAAAACATCATCGTTCGAAAACTTTCGCTTGTTAGAAGCCATTTTAAGTTACTTCACTCCCACGTGTCGGAATTTCATTTAAACCGTGGCACTACCCCTTTAACAACCAGACTCAGGTTACATGCAAAAAGGGAAGCTATGACTCGCTCTTTAGTAGATAGTTAAATAAGTATTCCTACGATCCTGATAATAAGGCTCTTGCAAACTTTTGCTAGACGCAAATAAATAGTCCAATAATCTAATGTAAAGACCAGCGGAAATCACGAAAATCACACTAGGAAAGTCTAAAATTCAGTAATAAATTCACATAACTGCTATTACGGCAAGATCGTAATGGCGGAGAGACGCAGGTATATATCATGGGAGATTTCTGTCTACTTTCTCTACGGAAGCACAGAATTACTACGTACAGAGCCTTTCTCTCTCTTGGACCATTTAAACAAATGCGTTAGAAAAGGTTAGCAGACGAGGCCCTCGAGTGAATTTAGCCCCTATCTCCGTCTTTTTCTAACACACAAGTTCAAAAGGGAGGAGAGAGAGAGAGAGGGTGAGAGAGAGAGGGAGAGAGAGAGTGAGAGAGGGAGGGAGAGAGAGAGAGACAGACAGAGAGACAGACAGACTCCTATAACCGCATATGCAGGTGCAGCTCGAACTTTCTGACGCAAGTTGGTTCACCCGTCTTTCTCTAATGGGGCTCTTGCAAACTTTTGCTACAAGCAAATAAATACAGTCCAATTTCATGTAAAAAACTAGCAAAAATCATAAAAATCACACTGAGAAAGTCTAAAATTCAGTAATAAACTCACATAACTGCTATAACGGCAAGATTGTAATGGCGGAGAGAGGCTGGTATCATGGGAGATTCCTGTCTATTATGTCACTTTTTCTACGGAAGTACAGAGTTACGTCTCAATTTAGATAGGAAATCTCCCATGATACCTGCGTCTCTCCGCCGTTAAACCCCATTCTGAGAATGAATTTAGTGATTTTTTAGTGCACTCATCGTCATTTTTACAGGTTTTCATGCGAGGGTCAACTCTTCAATGCCCTGTAGCAAAAGTTTGCAAGAGCCCCATTGAAGACGCTCGTTGAAACATTATTTTGAAAGTACTAACAAAAAAGAAAGGAATCAGTAGAAACCAAAGTTATGACGCGCTTAAATTCAGTAGGTAGTTAAATATTCGTACTCCGCTGCGTTCATTTTGCCTATCCCGGTAGTTGAAGGGACTACAGATGAGACATGAATTTAAAAATTGTAGCAATTTTGAGTAAATTCAAATGTCAATGAGAGATCGAGTTTCGAAAACGAATAACTCGGGCGTGGTATTAACATGATTATAGCGCCCACGCATTATAAGTGTCCTGAAAGTATTAAACCAATCAGCTCCGGCAAGTAACTTTTTGATCTTTGACAACCAAATTAATTATTTCTGAGGACTCTGCGTCAGTGCATCTTCAGTTTTTTTTTTTTTTTTTTTTTTTTTTTTTTTTTTTTTTTTTATCGCGTTTTAGGGGGCATCAAATTAAGTTTAGGTGCATTGAGAAAGATATTCTTGTTAATTCAACCGGAGTTTCGTTTAGAAAAACACTAAATAGAGCTCTTATTTAAATAACTGGACTTCTTGATGAATTAATCGGAATTATAAAGAGAACAGCAATCAAGACAGAACGGAGAATATCGAGCTTTTCAAGATAGAATGCAAAAACCAGAACATGTCCAGCTAGATCAGGACTTCTGGTCACCTCAAGTTCTAAGACCAACAATTGCAAGAACAGACAAAAGTGGACAAATTGTCCTAAAACCTTTGAACGTCCTGCACAGAACTAATAAATCAGTGTTTATAAGAAAAGAAATAAATACAAAAAAAAGAAAGAGGGAAAATAAAACACGGTTCCGCAGAGGAAAAAAAAAAGAACCTTCTTTACTGACGCACCCACAACTAAAATTTCAATCGTGGACAAAGTACCTTCGTTACGCTTCTACCGCCGACCGCGGCCGCGGCGCGGAGCGCGCAGACATTATGAATTAGAGCTTGGAAAATAAACGGGAAAGAACTCAAACTCTAAGTGGAATTGAAGGGAAGCAAAACAAGAAAACCGCAAATAGAAAATCAGAGCGTTTTTGTCCTCCGCTTTTTCTTCAGCTCTCTCTCTCTCTCTCTCTCTCTCTCTCTCTCTCTCTCTCTCTTTCTCTCTCTCTCACTCTCTCTCCCTCTCCCTCACTTCTTCTTTCTATCGCTCTTCCTCACATTCAACTTTTTTCTTTATTTCATTTCTACTTCGTTTTAGATCTCCGGGCTAGGTTATAATTCGAGCGCACAAAAGTCTCTCTCTCTCTCCTCTCTCTCTCTCTCTCCTCTCTCTCTCTCTCTCTCTCTTGCCTCCCTCTCCTTTCTGTATTACTCTTTTTCTCGTTCTATTCTATAACATTCGCTCACTCCGAAGGAGATTTCAGCTCGTGGATCATAACGATTTCAATTCGTCTTCCATTTCGGTGCGGATCTTTTTTTTTTTTTCTTCCCCCCCCCTCCTTCTTTCTGCTCTTCACATTCAATCTTACTTATCCACTTTTCTTAATTTCGTTAATTGGCTCATTCATTCGATTAGCCTGATTCCTCTTCCTCTGGCTCTCACTTTCAATTTTCCGTTATCCTTTTTTATGTAATTCAAGCTCTAATTTAATGTTTTAGGTTTGATCAATTGATATGCACGGTCAGCCTTAGTTGGCTTTTTTCCCCCGCCTCTATTGCGTCCTTCTTGAAAGCTTTACATTTATTATATTGAGGTACAATTAGTCATCTTGCACGTACCTATAATTAGCCCTCTTCTATGATAAACCGTTCGGGACTTCCTCCGTATACTTATTTATCAGTGGTGTACCGTGCAATTTGGCAACGTTATAATGTGTCCATTTAAATCCATGTAAAAAGTCAAATGCGAAGGTGTTCACCGAACACCCAATAAATCGATCATTTTTATGGGTTCAAATGGACACATGTAAACGTTGCCAAATTTCACGCTACGCCACTGTTATTTATTTACTTTTCGTCTGTTCCACACAGTTTCAGTTCACTGAATTGCGATGGTGGAAATGACCTTCAATCAGGAGATTTGTCAAAAAACCATTTAATTGAACGCCTTTGATTAATTGCGTTGGCAAAAATGAGTACCGCGGTGAAAGAACAATTACCTACACATTTGCTTGAAGAAGCGAGAATAGATTTGACTTTCTAGACTTAATGTATTGGATGTTGTACTGAAAAGGTTACCTATTTTCTCGCAACACTGTGATCACATCACTGAAAAAAAATTCCCTATTACAAGAACTGGAATTCAATTCAGGAAAGTTTTGAACCGAATTATTGTTGAAGCCGTTCCTTCAACAAATTAAAAAAAAAAAAAAAAGACAAAATTGTATTTATAAAGTGAACATTTTCACGTGATGGATACCAAGTGTCTGTCAACTCAGGATTCTCAATTTTTCGGAAATTTTTACAGCACTATCCATTATCCAACGCTCTTACTATCCTGCTTTACACAAAGACAAGATAATTTATCAGAAAAAGTAAAAAGTAAATTCGAAACAGGATCGTGAATAATTATTTTTGCTTTATGATAGAACTTTTTCTCCAGCAAATATAAGCATAATTAAGAGGCATTCACAAAAATAATATGTAGCTGTTTTCTTTTTGTAATGCCACTATCGAGTACCAACTAACCTACGTATTATTCTCAAGGATCGTATTACTCCAATAGGTTCTATTTCCGTTATAGAAACCATTCCATCTCTGTGGAAATTGGCCGATGGCTCAGGAGTCATTGGTGAATTTCCGCAGAGATGGAAGCTGGAAGGGTTCAAAGGCGGACCGTATCAGGGGCTATGGAAGGGGGTATAGCCTTCACACTTTTTTTTTGGGCGGAGGGGCTAAAAATTGGGAAAAAGTCACCTTTTGAGACTTGAGAAGCAAAAAAAAAAAAAAAAAAAAAAAAAAAATGTCATCATTTTTTAGCCCCCCCCCCACATTTTTTGGTCACGGTCCGCCTATGAAAGGGTTTCCATCCATATGGAACCCATTGGAATGATACCAGCCGGAAGATTTACGCGTACTCGATCATCGACTCGCTGGCATTACCATACGATCTTTCGCAATCAGCTTTCAAAGTGTTGTTTCCGGTTTTTTTTTGTGAATGAGCTAAAGTAAACATAGATAAAATTATTTTGACAGACCTTCGTGCTTCAAATCTAATTTTTGTGACCATGAAATGAGCGGGATGCTATATTCGTTTTCCTATGCATTTTACAAGCCATTTCTAAAATTCCTGAGCATGCAACATGTAAGCTTATGACCTCATTGCACAAAAAATAAATAAATAAATAAGTAAATAAATAAATAAATAAATAAATAAATAAATAAATAAATAAATAAATAAATAAATAAATAAATAAATAAATAAATAAATAAATAAATAAATAAATAAATAAATAAATAAATAAATAAATAAATAAAAAAGTAAATAAAAAAGTAAATAAATAAATAAATAAATAAATAAATAGATAGATAAATAAATAAATAATAAATAAATAAAAAATAAATAAATAAAAAACTGAAGAGAGCGGATAAAGTTTTAGGATTCGAGTGGTCCCGGCGAAGAATCAGTTCAGTGAGAGGCTCGCCTAGTCGGTCGGCGCCACAGGCTAATTTCCCGCCCGAGTTTCCACCGGAAAGGAATGTGTGCTAATGTAGGTGGAAAGGGTAGCGGTTGTGCACCGGTGGGGAGGGGGGAGGGGTTGAAAAGCTCGTCTAAAATGTCACCGCAGAGCGGCCCAATGCCTATGCGACGTATCCTTCGAAGTCTCTTGAGTGCCGATCTCAAATCGGGAGCAGGAGGGAGTCGAGATTCCCGGATTAGAAGCCGCGGCCGCTGATGCCATCCTACGCTGATGTCACGTGGTCGTCGTTAGTTGGCTCGACTTTTTTTTACTCGTCGAATAAATTACTTCTCCCGGAGAGCGAGGTAAGGTAAGGGATACACTAGAATAGAGAAAGACAAACATCGTTCGAGCTCAAAAATTCTTAGAGCAACAAAAGTTTTTTTTTTTTTTTTTTTTTATTACTCATTCCTCCTATATTTGTCATTCTCCACTGTGCTCTTTAAACGTAATATAAGCTGGCAGCAGTGGCGTCGCGTGCCATCTGGCAACAATGCAACTGCTCTATTTAAACTCATTAAATATATCGAATTTTCCTTGTGCACTGTGCACCCCCTGAATTCGATCTTTTACATGAGTTTAAATGGATAGAATACATTGTTGCCAAATTGCACGCGACGCCACTGGCTGGCAGAAAAATGGCCGCAAGAGTGGAATTGCCAATTTGGGTTGACTTCAATAAAATCACTGGTCTAATTAATTACTTATCAGTTTGAGTTCAGCAGATCCTTCGAAAGTTGCAAAAGTTATGTCACGCGAACTAAGCTATTAATGTTCTTAAGTTAAGAATCTTAACCCAATCTGAACCAATGAGTCAATGGGTATCGATTTTTTGTTGTCTATATTGAACAAATAAAGTGATTCCTCACACCAATCTGAAGTGAGATTCTGGCTCAATAGAAAGCGCCACAGATCACTTATTGATAAATCGACTTTGAAGTCTTGAACTTGTTATTTCTGAAACAATTAATCGAAAGGGGCGTCCTCAGCACAGGATCTGCGTACTTCTTACTCAACTTTTCAAGCAAAATTTCAAAAATATCGGTCGTAGATTGACAGAGAATTCAAGTCCAGAAATTTTGGCAAAATATTAGGATATAGGGCGACGCTCTTATCGATTGGTGCTTGCAGAAAA